>JAJPUD010000882.1:6344-19406 GCA_023553655.1 Myrmecobius fasciatus
TTCCTTCCTTCCTTCCTTCCTTCCTTCCTTCCTTCCTTCCTTCCTTCTTTCCTTCCTTCCTTCCTTCCTTCCTTTCTTTCTTTCTTCCTTCCTTCCTTCCTTCCTTCCTTCCTTCCTTCCTTCCTTCCTTCCTTCCTTCCTTCCTTCCTTCCTTCCTTTCTTGATGTGCATCCATTCAGTTTCCAGTTTCTTGCCACTACAAAAAGGGCTTTCACAAACATTTCAAAACCTTTTAAAATATCATTTTAAAATTATTTTTACAAGTAATTTGAGAAGGGAATAAAATATTTTTTAAAAGTCCACTGCTTTTGCTCAAACAATGGGCAGAAAACTCTAATTTGGCTGTAGCTGTGCTCTGGTCCATGTATGCTAAATGGGCAGATTAGAAGTCTTTATCAGGGGCCGGGAAAAGTGTGGGTGAAACCCCTTCAGGATGCCAGGATCTAGATCACCTTCTCCTCCTCCTCCTCCTCCCATATTGCCTCTTATTCTTGTGTGTGCTCTGCCTACTCTAGGCGTATGATCCCTAGGAATTCAATAAAGGGGTTAAGGCATGCAAGTTATCAGCAGTCCTCTCCCTATCCTCTCCCCATCTTCTCTCTATGTCCCTAAATGATCATGTCCCCACCCTCCACCTCCTCAGCACTTCCAGAAAAGATAACAAAGTATGGCAAGGGTACAAGTTCAGGCATATCACAGGTGCAGGTTACACCTTTACAAATCTAGCTTTCTCAAGAAATAGCTCCTTCTGGCTCCACACTTTTCTCTCTTCTTCCTTCTCTAAAGGCAATCAGCTCTCTTTCCCTGCCTATTATGACCATACTTATGTCAGACTCTGTCTGTGTCTATATGTCCTTATCTGGCTTCAGATACACAGTATGTGTGATGCTGGGCAAATCACTTAGCTTCCCTTGGTGTCATTTTTCTCATCTGTAAAATGGGGATAATAGTAGCATCTACCTCCCAGGATAGTTGTGAGGACCAAATGAGATAACTTATAGAAAGTACTTTACAAATTTTAAAATCTGATATAAATGCCAGCTATCATGACAGAGTTAGACTTAAGACTCAAAAGTTCAAAGGCTCTGAGATTGATATTCAATGATTGATGAACAGCTAAAAATTGTGGTATGTGAATGTAATGGAATATTATTGAGTTGTAAGAAATGATCTGAACAAAGACCGACAAAGAAGTGTGGGAAGACTTATGGAAACCGATGCAGGGTAAAGTAAGCAGAACCAGGGAAAATGGCACATAGTAGTATACAACTACAGCAAAATCCATGGAAGGAATATCCAAAACAAAAAAGACTGAGCAATTTTTTCTTCCCTCCCTCTTTCCTCTATCCCTTCTTTCTTTCCTTCCTTCCTTCTTTTC
Source organism: Myrmecobius fasciatus (assembly GCA_023553655.1). NCBI lineage: Eukaryota > Metazoa > Chordata > Mammalia > Dasyuromorphia > Myrmecobiidae > Myrmecobius > Myrmecobius fasciatus. The sequence continues at coordinate 7,723 of JAJPUD010000882.1, forward strand.
CCTTTTTTCTCTTTCCTATATTCTATACACCAGTCTAATTCACCTTAACATTTTTCCTATATGCCACTCACTTTCCTATTTCTGTGCTTTTATGCTAGCCTGTCAAGCTAGGAGTATGCTGCTAAGCATTTAACGACTGGCTCTTTGGAGGGAGCAGGGGAATGTCCTGTTGAACATTTATAATTTTAAATTGTATTAATAACATTTTCCCAATCACTTTTTTTTTTTTTTTTGCTGAGGCAATTGGGGTTAAGTGGCTTGCCAAGGGTCACACAGCTAGGAAGTGTTAAGTGTCTGAGGCCAGATTTGAACTCAGGTCCTCCTGACTTCAAGGCTGGTGCTCTATCCACTGCACCACCTAGTTGCCCCCCAATCACTTTCTTAAGTCTAGATTATCAACATAACAATAAATCTAGTTCTGATATATAGCATTTGCAATTTCACAGGTATAATGTTTATACCCCAAATTTAATAATTATCTCCAGTCTAAGCTGGCTCCAGCACATTCCTGCAGATTGTTTCCTATGTTTATTTTGTGTGTGTGTGTGTGTGTGTGTGTCCATTATTTGGGATGTCTGCAAGTTGAATATTCTGCTCATTATCTATTTTCTTATTTTTGCAGAAATACTTCAGTTATTTCTCTTTTATTAATTATTTTTTATGATTATTAGACTCATGTTTGCAAGGTATATTATTTTGAGTTGGCATCTTAAGCTTGCTGGCTTTTCAGAATATACTATTCCATTCTGTTTTATGGTTTCAAAAGGACATTGAATAATCTTGTGTCATGTGAATTTCTTTTATCTCTGAAAATCTTTTCACCTGGCAAAAAATTATTTTGTCATTCAAATTAAATTAAAATTCTTGAAGTCTTAAGGTTTTTTCATCAAGGTAATCTCTAGATTATTTTGAGTAGTGCTTTGTTTTCTGTATTTAAAAGTTCTGGGAAAATTTTCATGTATTATTCACTGTATTAAAGTGTTCAAATCTGTGTATTTGTTATGTTCTTCTGGGAAACCTATGATCCTCAATTTGTTGCTATGTATCCTGTCTTTGAGGTCAATTACTTTGGCTTGTATAAAGTTCATGTGTTCTTTTAACATTGTTGCCTTTTGTTTTGTTTGTTTTCACCAAAATTTCTTCTACCTTTGTATTTTGTTTCCCAAATCTATCATGTCTTTAGAGAAATTCTCTGTTGTGGATTCACATTTTTCTAATCTCCTAATTGAGGGTCCAGATTTGAATTGGGAACTCTAGGTTGTGACCTACATTCTTTCCTAATTTTTAATTTTTATTGTTGCTTGTTGTTCAGTCATTTCGATCCTGTCCAACTCTTTGTGACCCCACTTGGAATTTTCTTGGCAAAGACACTGGAACGGTTTGCCATTTCTTTCTTCAGCTCATTTTACTGATGAAGGAACTGAGGCAAACAGGATTAAGTGACTTGCCTAGGGCCACACAACTTGTAAGTGTCTGGGGCTGCATTTAAACTCAGGAAAATGAGACTTTCTCACTACAGGCCCAATACTCTATCCACTGTGTCATCTAGTTACTCTAATTTCTTTTTTTAGGGATTTCATCTCTCCTTTAAACAATTCTAAGGTTTCTTATTATTGTTCTATATTCTTTTGAGAGTCCCTAGGATTGTATGTTATCAAATATTGGCTTGCTTTCCTTTTTCTTATAGTATTTATTAAGAAAACTTGATATTCTTTTTGAAAACTTGGTGTTTATCTAGAATCTGATTTTAGAATCTTCTCCTTTGATTTATTTACTTGTGCTCTGGGCTTTTACTGAGCATTTTCCCCTTGACATTTCTGGTGTTTTAGCTTATATATATTTTTTCACATCTTCTGTTATTGACTTTTGGGCTTCTCTCCCATTACTAGTTGGAACACAGCCAATGATTGCCTGTCGGATTTCCTCAACCTCTTTGCTGAGAGAGTGTTCACTGGCCTATGTCCATGCCCTCGGTATCATGGTGGAAGGGGGAAAGGAATGACACCTACAAAGTTTCAGTCTCCTTTCAGACCTAGAACAGCTCTGGATGCTGACTCCCTGCCCCAATGCCTTCCTTGATTTCCCTCCTTTCCCCCAATCCAATCTGGTCTAAGTAAGCATCTGCTGCTTTTAATGGAATGGAGGAGAGGTAAGAAGAGTAAATTGAGCCTGGTATCTGAAATTCTGGGGATTCCTAAATTAGGACTAAGCTTCTATCACAAGACACCCATTTTTAACCTGCCTTTTCTTGCTATATTTGACTGTGCAAGATAAGGGATGCAATAGAGAAACAAGAGGAGGGGACTCCTAAAATGGATCCCAGATGTATCCCACTGTCTGAAGGCTTGTTGAACAGAGGTGTGCTAAATGAGAGTTTTGAGGATCAGAGTTTTCCATAGTTATTTCATGAGTATTTTATCTTATTGGGGTCCTCTCTGTCCTTAAGATTCAACTGTGCAATCTAGCACAGAATTCTCCTCCTCTTCCTCCTTCCTCTCCTCCCCCGTCCTCTCTTTCCTTCCCTTTCTCCTCTTCTTCATCCTCCTCCTCTTCTTCCTCCTCTTCCTCTTCCTCTCCCTCCTCCTTCTCTTTCTCTTTCTCCTTCTCCTTCTCCTTCCCTCTTCTCCTTTTCCTCCTTATTCTCTTCATCTTCTCTCTTCTCCTCCTCCCCCTTTTCCCTCTTTTTCCTCCTCTTCCCTCCTCCTCCTCCTCTCCCCTCCTCCTCTCCCCTTTCTCTTCTTCCTCTTCCTCCTCTTTCCCTTCTCTTCCTCCTCCTGTTGCTTCTCCTCCTGCTCCCCCTCCTCCTCCCCTTCTCCTCCTTCTCTTCCTCCTCCCCTTCTTTTCCTCCTCTTCCTCCCCTTTTCCTCCTCCTCCCCTTTTCTTCCTCTTCCTCTTCCCTCCTCCTTCCCTTCTTCCTCCTCCTCCCTCCTCCTTCTCTCTCTTCCTCCTACTCTTCTTTCTTCTTTTCCTTCTCTTCCTCCTCCTTTTTCTTTTCTTCCTCTTCCTCCTTTTCCTCCTCCTTCTTCTCTTCCTTCTTTCCCTTCTCCTTTTATTTTTAGAAAATTTAAGGTATCTGGGAAAAGACACTAATCCCTCAACTTGTAGGTCACATGATCTGGAAATCTATCGAGTTTTTGGGTTTTTTTTTTTTAGAAAGATTGAAAACAGTATTACATTTAAAAGTATTTTGCTCTTTGATAGAAAATGCAGCTTTGAAGATTATTATCCAACAAGGTTGTTGACTTTACATTTGTTTAATAATACAGGGTTCTATAATAGATGAAACTGTGGAGGTAACTATTCAGTGCTTTTCCACCAGTGTAGATACCAGTGTAGAAACATTTGTAATTAATTATTCACTATGTATCAAGTGCTGTACTAGACACTATATGGACTATATAGACACTATGGCAAGAATGAAACAGGGCTTGCCCTTGAAGATGTTATAATTTAGCTAGAGGAAACTAGCAGAAGGGCTGATTAATAAATCCCTGGTGAACTGAATTTCTCCTAGCCTAATTGGTGAAATTATAGGATAAACTAAGGAAGGACACATAGATACAACGAGATGTGAAGCCTTTAGAAGAAATGGGAAGACACATTTATATTTTTGAGGAAATAAGAAATTTCTTTCTATCCAGCTTAGGGCAGCTAGCAAACCATTGGATGACTGAAGGGTCAGCCACACCTTCTGATGAACCTTGAAAAGCCAGCAAGCTCTGCAAACAGGCACTATCTCAATAGCCAGGTGTGTTTTCTCTGTCAGTAGAGAAAAGAGTCAATTACTGGGGATGGACCCAGCTCTTGAAAAGGAATTGATTTTTATCTTTTGCCTTTACCTCTTTTGTACCTAGTAGATGAGGAGGAGATTTTTCTCTTCTCATTCCATTGGTAATGACACCTCCTTGGACTGAATGTAAATAGCAATCATTTCTGCTTTGGCTAGAAATCCTGAGGGTCTTCTTCCAGATTTATTTATTTATTTGGTGGCTTTTTTAAAAAACTAGGTGAAAGAGGAGATTCTTTGCCTCGATTGCTACTTAGCCTTAATCACTGAATGGGTACAACCTCAGTCATATTGCAGTCTCTTGAAGATTTTAGCTTAAAAATAATGCTCATATCACCAGCCAAATCTTCAAAATGTGACAGATAATCCTTTGGGGTGTGTGGAAGAGATGGGGCTTTCTAGTACTATTGTTCTAGTATACTTCCTATTTTCTTTCAGAATTAGTTGAGTTTCATTAACTTTTAGAAAAGGGATTTAGAAAAGATTTTACAACCAAGGGAGGACAGTAATAGTAAAACAGTAAAAAGTAGTCTGGGAGAGGGGAAGGAGGAAAGAAATGAAAAAATATTTGGAACACAAGATTTTGCAAGGGTGAATGTTGAAAATTAAAATATAAAGCTTTAATATAAAAAAAGAGAGAATGAAGGACAAACAACAACAAAAACCAAATCTCTGGTGATACAAAAAAGAAAGAAAGCTCCTGTCCTTAAGAAACTTATAATCTAATGGAGGAATAACAACACACAAAAGAAAGCTAAAAAGAGAAGGGGGGGGATAAGTATCTGGTGTGGGGGTATAATGGCAAAGTTGAGAGCAATGTAGCTGGGTGGGAAATAGAGAGATGATTGGCTTTAGGCTTTAGAGTTGAGAGAAAACTAGCCCTGAGGAGTCTAGTTGAGTTTTGGAGAAGAGAAAAGCAGTGCAAAGTAACCTGCTGATTGACTTGCCCCAGATATCCAAGGGAGCCATGTGAGGACACCATGAGAAGAAAAGGCACCTCAGGGCCTTGCAGTATTAAGGAAACGAGTTGTCTTGGCTACAGATTTTGTGACATTCTTGTAATACCTTCTCAACAAAAACCTGACTCATTGGGCTGGATCATTGCAGGATGTGGTGTCTTGGCTGATGGGTCAGTCTGTTGTTGGGCCCTATCACACAGGTCATTTGGCTTCTGTGACTTCTCCTGGGAGTTGGCTAAAGCTGCCACCAACTCTGGTTACTGGTTGGACTTCTGACAACTATGATGATTCTACCAGTTTTATTGTCTAGCTACTTTCTTTGCAGAATGCTTGCTCACTTAAGATTAGGAAAGGAGTGGGGGAAGCGGGTATCACATGTACTTCACTCTTATCTGAAACAAAGGAGAATTGAATACATTCTTAAGTGTGTGCCTCTGTGTGTGTGTGTGTGTGTGTGTGTGTGTGTGTGTGTGCCTCTGTGTGTGTATGTGTGTGTGTGTGTGTTGTGAAGGGGAGGTCTTAGAGAGGAAAAAGTAATGAGGACACGAAGGAGGAAAATACACAATTAAACAATCCTAACTGTGAATGTGAATGAGAACTCACCTAGGGTAAAATGGAAATATGGAAGGGAGGACAATAGTGCCTTTGGAGGAGGGTATGGTCACCAATAAGAAGGCAACCAGCTCAAACCTTCCCATTTTACTAACAGACACAATCCCAGGAGTAATTGGTTAGATAGTGCTGTGCAGAGGCAAAATGTGAGATGCCTTAACACTAGTCTCGCGAAACTATTTTCCACTTTAATGAGTTTAAGATACTGTCATCATTTCCTAATTGATAAATGATCAAAAGATATGAACTATGCCCAAAGGACTATGAAATCATACATATCCTTTGACTAAACAATACCACTATTAAACATGAATCCCTGATGAGATTTTTTTTAAAGGAAAAGGACCTATATGGACAAAAATATTTACAGCAGCTCTTTTCTCAAGGCAAAAAATTGGAAATTGAGGGGATGCCATCAATTAGGGAATGGCTGAATAAATTGTGGTATGTGATTATGATGGAATATTATAGTTCTATGGGAAATGATGAGCAGGATGTTCTCAGAAAAACCTGGAAAGTCTTCCATGAACTCAAGCAAAGTGAAATGTACAATGTACTATGTACAAAATAATAGCAATGTTGTGGGATGATCAACTGTGAATGACTTTGATGAAAAATGCAGGTGCAGAGAAAGAACTGTCATGTTTAAATACAGATTGAAGTATACTTTTTAACTTTATTTTTCTGGAAAAAGATTGGGGAAGAAGGAAATCTATGTTTTCTCTTTTTTAAATTTATTTTTTATTAAAGCTTTTTATTTGTAAAACATATGCACGGGTAATTTTTCATCATTGATCCTTGCAAAACTTTCTGTTACAAATTTTTCCCTCCTTCCCCTCACTCCGTCCCCAGATGGCAAGAAGTCTAATACATGTTAATTATATTAAAATAATTGACAAATTGAATATGTATATACGTATTTATACAGTTATCTTACTGTACAAGAAAAATTGGATCTATAAGAAAAAAAATCTGAGAAGGAAAACATAATGCAAGAAAACATCAATAGAAAGCATGAAAATGCTATGTTGTGGTCTACCCTCAGATCCCATAGGCCTCTCCCTGGGTGTATATAGCTTTCTTCATCACTAAACAACTGGAACTGGTTTGAATCATCTTATTGTTGAAGAGAGTCACGTCCATAAGAATTGAGATCCATGTTTTCTTTTACAACATGACTTTTATGTTTTGTGTAACTTTACATATGCCTTCTTAATGGGAGTTGGGGCTGGGGAAAATAAAAATAGTAAATGTCAAATATAAAAATAAAAAATAAAAGTTAAAAGATGTTAGGCATCAAGCAGATTGTAATAATAACTGTAAATTAAATTTCTGAATCCAACAAGCCCTCTAACATTGGTTATTCCATGGGTGTGACATTTTGGTGGTGTTGAGTTGTTTCAATCATGTCTGACTCTTTATGACCTTGTTTGGGGTTTTCTTAGCAAAGATACTAGAGTAGTTCGCCATTTGTTTCTCCAGTTCATTTTACAGATGAAGAAATGAAAACAAATAGGGTTAAATGACTTACCCAAAGTCATCCAGCTAATAAGTGTCTGATGCTACATTTGAACTCAGGTCTTTCTGACTTCAAACCTGCTGCTCTGTGCACTGTGTTGCTACTTTAATTTCAGAATCTGTCTTCTTCAATACTGTCTGTAACTTTCCAAACTGAGATGGCATTTGTTATTATTATTGTTTAAAGTAACAAGCATGTGACTTCAGAGCATCCATATGCAACTAGAATTTCTAGTCAAGAAAAAGAATTTCATAAATAAAAACATTAAGATTTCTTTTTCTGCCTTCTTTTGGATTCTGGGTGTCTTAGACCATGGAATTGACTGAAGTTACTTTATCTTTGGAACATAATTTTGGTTTTGGAAATGTCTGAGAGGTCCTGGGGATCAGAGAAAATATCTAGGGCTCTATCTTGTTGCTCATATGGTCTACAAGTCTCCAGAAAGCACCGAAAAGCATTAGGAAAGAGAAATTTTCATGTCCCAGAAGGTACTCTGCCCCTACCCCATGTGGCCTCCCAGTTGAAAGAATGGTTTATGACTGATTTTTATCATGAGTTCCTTTGTGTGTGCACAGATTTGCTTTGGATGAATAAAAAGGGTGGGTAGAGAATTACAGAGCCCCAAATATAGGAATAATTAGTTCACTTCAATTCATTAAATCCCTCCACAACAACTAAAGTGATAGTCCTAATGTAGAATTCTGATCGTGTTATTTTTCTGCTTGAAAAGTTCCAGTGGCTTCCTCGTGCCTCCAGGATAAAATATGACTGTTCATAGACTCCAGTCTACACTTTCAAGCTGATTACGCATTCTTCCTCTTCATGTACTAAATGGTTTATTTGCCCGTCTTCATATATATCTTCTCTAGGCCTGTGCCCAGTGTCTTCCATGACTAGAATGTCCTCCTTCTTCTTTTCTGACTCTTAGAATTTCTTGTTGCTTTTAAAGTTTAGCTCAAGTGCCCCCAGTTATTAAGCCTGTCCTTTCAATCACTAATTTCCTTTCCATGTTACTTATACTGACTTGTATATGTACAAGCACCCCCCTCTCTGTAGAATGTAAATTTGTTGGAGGGCAGGGGATTTCATTTTGTGGTTGGGATTTGCAGGATTTAGCACAGAGCCTGGAACTTGAATGCTTATCATTGTTTTTTGTGTCTGTCCTGTGCCAGACACTGAAGACACAAAGACCAAAATAAATAAATAAATAAATAAATCTCTGCCCTCAGAAAGCTTGCATTCTTAGCCCAGAAAACAAGTGTAAGAGAATGAGGTCAGATGAAAGGAAAACTGAAACAGTGACCACCAGGAACTGATTTAATCAGAGGCCCAGTAAATGATCCAGAATGGAGGAAAATCACATTTTGAAAATTCTGAGGACTCAGAAGGAATCTTGTGGGAAATAACTAATGCACAGGAAAGGATTTTAGGATATGAAAGGGAAATGTCATATAAATTTGAAAAGCAAATTTTTCCAATTTTGAATAGTGGAGAAAAATGAATGTATTAAGTGACCTATCCCCTCTCAGACCTGCTCTAATACCTATTTTCTCCAGGCATGTTGCTGGGTCCATTCATGAAGGTGGGCATCTTGAAGTTGTTACTGACCTCCTTCTTACTACCCCAAGGTTCCATGAAATATCACAAGGTGAGACTAATGCTATTTCTGAATTTCTTTAAGGGGTTTCTTTCCTTTTTTTTTTATAAAGCTTTTTATTTACAAAACATATGAGTGATTTTTCTACATTGACCTTTGCAAAAACTTTTTTTTCCCAAGCTTTTCCCCTCCTTCCCCCTGCCCCCCACCCCTGGATGACAGGTAATCTAATACATGCTAAATAGGATAAATTATATGACAAATACAATACATGTATACATATCTATACAGTTATCTTACTGCACAAGAAACATCAGATCTAGAAAGAGAAGAAGAAAAAACAAACCTAAGAAGGAAAACAAAATGCATGGAAATATTCACAGAAAGCGTTAAAATGCTGTGTTGTGGTTCACACTCAGTTCCCTCAGGCCTCTCTCTGGATATATATGACTATCTTCATCACTGAACAATAGGAACTGGGTTGAATCACATCATTGTTGAAGAGAACCATGTCCATCAAAATTGATCATCATATAGTCTTGTTGCTGTGTATAATGTTCTCCTGGTTCTGCTGATTTCACTCAGCATCAGTTCATGCAAGTCTCTCCAGGCCTCTTTGAAATCCTCCTGTTGGTCATTTCTTACAGAACAATAATATTCCATGACATTCATATACCATAATTTATTCAGCCACTCTCCAATTGATGGGCATCCTTTCAATTTCCAGTTTCTTGCCACTACAAAAAGGGCTGCCACAAACATTTTTTGCACATGTGGGTCCCTTTCCCTCCTCTAAGATCTCTTTGGGATATAGGCCCAGTAGAAACACTGCTGGGTCAAAGGGTATGCACAGTTTGATAACTTTTTGAGCATAGCTCCAAATTGCTCTCCAGAATGGTTAGATCCGTTCACAGTTCCACCAACAATGTATCAGTGTAAGGGGTTTCTTTCCATCCAAAAATCACCATATATCTCTTTTGGGTTCATAACTGATACAGAAATGCCTTGTAGAGAGCCTCCCTCTCCTTTCTCTGGGTCCAGCTCCCAAAATGGGATGCTCAGAAAGAGCAATGGATATATCAGAATGGAAATATCCTTTGCTCTTTCTTCTGAGGCTCCCACCTCATAAAATAACCTCAATATCTTTATTTCTCAAGCCAACTGGCATTCTCTTAACTAAGGTCTATTTATGTTGCAAAACATCAGTGCTTTAGACAAAATCACCATCACTCATATTAGTCTACATACTTAATAATAGGTACAGTAAATCCACAAATTAATTCTTAAATATTCAGATAATCATAGTTATATAATAGGAACTATTTTGATTTATAAAGGAAAAACACACTAGAAAACTTTAATTTAAAAAAAATTTTTGAAAACTAAGAAATGTTACATTTTTTAAAAATATTTTTATTTTGCTCAGTTACATTTAAAAGAATTTTAATATTTGTTTTTAAAAGTTTGAGATCTAGATTTTCTTCCTTATCACCACCCCCAACCCCCATTAAGAAAGTATACGTGAAATTATGCAAAACATTTTTATAAAAGTCATGTTGTGAAAGAAAACATAGATCTCCCCCCCCTTAAAAAGTAACCCTCAAGAAAAATAAAGTAAAAAAGAGAGAGGTAGAGGGAGAGAGAGGGGAAAGAGTGGGGAGTATGCTTCAATCTGTATTAAGACACAATCAGTTCTTTCTCTGAACATGGATAGGAATTTTTTTATCATAAGTCCTTCAGAGTAGTCGTGGATCAGTGTTAATTTTTTGGAAAAATATTTTTAAAATTTTGGAACACATTTACAATTTTAATTTTTTTTTCTGTCAAGCTAAAATAGCCAAGGATTCCCAAGTAAAAATTTTTTCAGTGGGTCCCTGTCATTGCAAAGGGATATCAGATGAGTTCCCATAGGCTAGTCCAGGTGTAGTTTTGGCTTTGTGTAGTGATATGGGACTCTTTCTAGCTCATTCATACTACCTACCCTGCCCACCCCCCCCAGGGACATCTTTCGGGGAAGCAAGCCATGGCTACAATCACATAACTATGACAAAAATCTTCTATCAGAGTATACTCCTATTACTTACCACTCCTGAGTCCCCATTAGTGGATGGTCCTAGACCATGAAGTTAGCTAAAAATAGCTTTATGTTTGGTGCATAATTTCTGTTTTGTAGAGATCTGAGACATCTTGGGGTCCAGTCCTCCATTTTGTTATTCATGTGATCTGGAAATCTGATTCTGTTTTGATATCTGTAGTTTGAGAAGGAAAAACTACCTCGGTACTCCCTAGGAGATATGAGGATTTAAAAGATAGGAACTGCTTGTCACATATATTATACTTTGAAGGAAATGAGAGATGGATTCTTTGAGGCAGAGATGAAGGGATCTAATTTCAGGGGGATCACTAACAATTGGTGGAATGGGAAAAAGGCTTCTTGCAGATGGTGACCCTTGAACTGAACCTGGAAGAGGATTAAAAAGGTAGAGATGAGGAACAAGAGCATCCCAGGTTTAAGAGCAACCTATACAAAAGAATTGGGAAGATCCAGTACCATTATGGAACAGCGAGTTAGTTAAAGGGTAGAGTGATGGGTAACCAGCCTAGAAAGATAGACTCTAGCCAGATTGTGATGATCTTGACATGTTTTGTTTTATCCTAAAAGCAATGCAAAACCACTGAAATTTTTTGAGAAGGGGATCTCTGCTTTAGGAATATCACTTTGGCAGCTCTGAATAGACAATAGATTAGAAAGTGGATAGACTAGGACAATATCAGAATATGGATGATCCATGGAGGGTCTTATGTTCTATATCAATCTGTAATATTTTTAAGGATGAAGAATAAATATTTACTAGATCAGAAAGTAGCCCCTCTAATATAACTAAGTTGGGTCAAATCTTTAAAGACTTTGTTTAAAAAAAATGAAGAAAGAAAAAGAAAAAAGAACCAGACGTCACCTTGTTAATGAGTCTATCAATCAAGTACTGAGTCCATTATATTAGATCACACTGAGGTTCAAAATTTTTAAATGATTAGTAAGGATTAAGGATTAGTGGGGGTAGCTAGGTGGTGCAGTGGATAGAGCACCAGCCCTGAAGTCAGGAGTACCCAAGTTCAAATCTAGCCTCAGACACTTAACACTTCCTAGCTGTGTGACCCTGGGCAAGTCACTTAACCCCAATTGCCTCAGCAAAAAAGCAAAAAAAAAAA
>JAJPUD010000882.1:24406-41869 GCA_023553655.1 Myrmecobius fasciatus
TGCATTACCTAGTTGTCCTATTAAACCAGAGCTGCTCTCTAATAGGACTTCATTCATTTCAAACTCAGATGAGTTTTCTGGACTCCTGACCCAGCATGATAGGAGTCCAGAAAACTCATCTGAGTTCAAATGTGACCTCAGACACTCACTATCTGTATAACCTTGGGCAAGTCACTTAACCCTATTTGCCTCAGTTTCCTCCTCTGTAAAATGAGCTGGAGAAGGAAATATCAAAACACTCCAGTATCTTTTCTAAGAAAACCCTAAATGGTGTCATAAAAAAACAATGATAGTTTAAATTAAGGCAGAGATCTATTAGTGACAAATCATTATCAAAATGAAGAGATATTAAGAGGGAAAAAAAAACACCTAATCTCTTCCCTCGGAATCAAAGAAACAATAGAAATATTTTTACTTCTTTGAAGACTTTGAGTATAGATCAACCAAGATGAAACTAATATCTTAGATTTACTGGAAAAAGATCTAATCTTTTCATAGGGATCTGCTGATCCCCTTGTGAAGTTCTGACAGGGACACAATCACCTCTTTCTGGAATGGGTTTTTTAGCTTAAGAAAGGTAGAGACCAGTACATGCTGGCACTAATCATATCAACTCTTTGTGATTCCATTTAGGGTTTTCTTGACAAAGATACTGTAGTGGTTTGTCATTTTCTTCTTTAGCTTATTTTACAGAAGAGGAAACTGAGGCAAACAGAAATGATTTGACTATGGTCACACATCCAGTTAGTGTCTGAGACCACATCTGAATTTAGGAAAATTAGTCTTCCTGATTCTAGGCTTATTGATACATCCTCTATTTACTCTATTCACTGTGCCATGCTGATGCTATTATCAATAGTCATTTTCTATGACTCAGGCACTGTATCATACACTGGGAATACAGAGATGAAATAGACAGACAGTCCCTAGCCTCATGGAGCTTATAATCTCATGGGGGGGAAAACAACAGGAAGCTGAAGATATTGAGGGAAATGGTGGAAAAGCTAAAACAAAACAAAACAAAACAAAACAAAAAAACAAAACGGATCTAAATGATTAGATATTGATTCACTCACAATCAAATGCCAGGCACCAAAGAACAAAACAAATCTCTAAACGAATCTTGGAAAATGAGTTCAGAGACTCTAAAACCCCAGGGAAGGCAGTATATAGAAAGTTAAAAATCACAGATTGGCCCAAGAAGATCCATAGAGTAGATGGTATAGTAGAAGCAGGCATAGAAATGGATGGATTAAATAAAAACTTTGCCCTTTGTCAGATTCTGGAAATTAGCACTTAGTTATTGGCTGACGGGACCTGGTAGTCTTGTCTGTCTGCCCCAAAGAAAGTTGTTAATAAATACCCTTCCATGTAGCATTGAAGGAAGAGATAGGGAAATTAATGAATTCTTGAAGGACTTGGTACATGAAAAAGTAATTCAGAAAATAATTAGTTCATATGATTCCCCTTTGGATTAGGAAAAAAGGCAAATGAATGGAGAATTTACAGTGGCCTACAGGAAATTTAATTCTGAGACTGAACCCAGTAATGTAGTCCTCCCCACTGTTTTGAAAATGAGAAACAGGAAGTAGAGGAAATTATAGAACATTAACAAAATTAACAAAATGCAATGATCAGTAGTCCCACAGAAACTACAGAAACGGCAATCATCAATTACATTTCTAGTGATGACTTTGGAGGGAATATTGCTTCCCCAACCAGTAGTAGAAAAGATTTTAGCTCTAAATCCCCCAAGAGATCAAAGAGGTACAAAAGTAGGATTATTTGGCTTCTGGGCAAGTCACATTTCACATTTAGATATGATGTGAGTCCCAGTTTATGAGACAAAGAGACAATTTTATTATTTTAAGTGGGGCCCCAAATAATGATATGCATTAGAGCCGGCTGTACAACAGGCTATGGCATTGGTTGCAATCTCATAGTATCCCTTACTTCGGTTAGAAGTTAAATAGTTATGGAGGAGATTTTTATGATGTGGTCTCTGTGGACCAAGCCAGACAAGGATAATGAGAAAGCTTACATTTCAGTAAGATTTTGGTGTAGGAAAATGACTGGTCCTCAGACTTACTATAATATTATAGAAAACAATTAATTTACCCCGTCAGTATATCACAATGATAGTATACAAGCAGAGGGACTGAGTCAGTGCTGACTTTAGAGATACTGAGCCCCATATTAACACAGGCCAAAATCATCCTCTCCCCTACCCCTCAATATGTTGGGATGACATAGGCCATGCTGGGGAAACAAAGAATAAACACTCGGATGATGGGACCTTAGCTACACTGGTCCTTGCATGCCAGACAACTCCATCTACTCCTTACCAGTCCCATCCTCCAAGATGCTCATTCATCCACATCGGAGTCTGTGCCAGCCAATCAGAACCCATATTCCTTTATCTCTACAGGCAGTCGGGGAGACTTGCCAGAAGCACTTGGAATGTTTTAGTGAGTGCTGCATCCCTAACGAGCAAATGGAGAAACGTTGTACCAAGAGGACAATTTTCTTACAGTGTAAGGACTGGAAGAAGGTAGGTTGCGGCTTTGTCTCTGGGTGGGTGAAGGGCAACAGTTGGCAGGTAACGGGGAAGGAGAGATGGCTCCAACTTTGGGCACCAGCCCATTCCTGCTGCTTTCTCTGTTATCTAGAGCCCGGCTTCTTAAACTGTGGTTGGGACCGCATATGGGGTCTTTTAACTGAATGTGGGGGTTGCAGAATTATAGTTAGCAGTAAATGTTTGATTTGTATGCTTCTTTTATATATTTGTATACTTGGGTTCATCTAAAAATTTCTCGGGAGAAGAGGTATTGTGAGTGGAAAAAGTTTAAAAAGCCTTGATCCTAGAAAGCAAGATGGAGGATAAAGGGGGTAATCCAGATTGCTTCTTGTTTCCTCTTTAATTTTTTTAAAGTTCTTGATTATTTTAAACAATATTTCATTTTCCCCAATTACATACTACAACAATTTTAAATATTTGTGGTTTTTTTTTTAAGTTTTGAGTTCCAAATTCTATCCTTTCTTTCTTTCCTCCCTTTCTTTCTCCCTGAGACAGTAAGTGATTATAGGAATGATCTGATTTGATCTGACCTGATCAGTAAGTGATCTGATATAAGTCATACATATGCAAAAAAGATATTATTAACAATGGAGAGACAGTATGGTTGTAGTAGATTTAGGCAGATGATTAAAGTCTTGCTTCTGACACATACTGACACTGTATATCACTTAAAACTTGTCAGTGTGTAAGACAGTGGTGTCCAATTCAGGGTTGTTAAACTAAGCATTCCTACCCTTAGAGAACCACACATTACTATGGCCTGTTTTTTTTATTGTGTTTTATTTATTTTGTTAAATATGTCCTAATTACATTTTTTGGAGGCAATTGGGGTTAAGTGACTTGCCCAGGGTCACATAGCTAGTAAATGTCAAATGTCTGAAGCTGGATTTGAATTCAGGTCCCTCTGACTTCAGGTAGGCACGCTATCCACTGCACCACCTAGGTACCCCTGCTGATGTAGAATTGACTGATATTCTTTACCTGGAAACTTCTCATTTCCCTCAATTTTTTTATCTTATATATACATAGTTCTTTTCATGTTGCCTTCCTCTTTAGAATACAATCTCCTTGAGGTCAGGGACTGTGCTTTTGCCTTTTTTTTTTTCCTTTTTTTATTTTGTATGTCTGTGGCTTATCACAGTGCTCAGTGCATATAATAGATTTTAATGAATGATTTATTGATTTGCTAATTGATTTTTTTTTTTTTTTTTGCTGAGGCAATTGAGGGTAAGAGACTTGCCCAGGGTCACACAGCTAGGGAATATTAAGTGTCTAAGATCAGATTTGAACTCAGGTCCTTCTGACTTCAGGGCTGGTGCTCTATCCACTGCACCACCTAGCTGCCCCGCTAATTGACAATTTTGACTTTTTGTTTATATGTCCTGATTCATTTGTGTAATACCCAGCAAGAATGTTTGGCATAAATACTGTGTGTTGGTCTACTGTCTCAGCTTTCTTATATCTATATGAATTTTTCTCTATGCTTCTTTTTTTGACCTGATAAGACTTTTATAACCAGTTGTGGAAATTCTGGGTAAAGACACCAAACAGCTAAATCATTTTCCTCGCTTGGGCCTAAATTGTTTGGGGACCCTGATTTGACTGGGATAGTCAAAGTTGGGGAAGGGTGAACACCTAACCAACCTTTTCCTTTAGCCCTTTGGATATTTCTGCCATCACTCCTCTGAGTGCCAAAGCAACTGTTGCATTCCCATCAGTTCTGATTCCCAGAAATTTTGTACCTCAAGGACAATTTTCCTGCAGTGTATACCTTGGAGAAAGGTAGGTCTGAACCTTCTAGCTTAGGAGAGCTTCTTAGAAAGAAGGGCAACCCATTGGTACCCCTCAGCTCTTCACCTTGCCACTTGCAGTGGCGAGTCTTTGGGGACTATTGGGGGGGTGGGAAGGAGAGAATTTTAAGAACAGAGGAGGGAGCGAGGTTCCTATAATCTAATCCTTGTGTTCTTCTAGAAGAAAGGAAGCCTCTGCTCAAGACATGAAGAGTGTCAAAGCAACTGCTGCCTCAGCAAATATGAAAAAGTGTTCCATTGTATCCCAAAGACAGGAGTGCTCCAAAAATGCTTTCTTCCAGTGGGTATCACAACTTACAAATCATTCAATCAACAGTCATTTACTAAGGGCCTGTTACGTGTCAGGGACCAGTGGTAGACAATGGTGATAATGAACATGAGATGGTCATTACCTTAAGGGAGTTTGCATTCAATGGTGACGGAAGGTTTCTATGTATAAATGAATACAAAACGCATAGAAGAGAACTTTTTTGGAGGGGGTTCTTAAAAGCCTCACATGGGAGATTGCTCTTGAGCTGAGCATTGAAGGGATGTAGGGGTTCTAATAGGTGGGGCTGGAGAGGGGATACCATTCAGGCCTGGAGGACAACCTGTACAAAGTCATGGAGACGGAATATTGCTCCTGAGGGGGGCTTACAGAGGCAGGAAAGGTAAATTGGAGCCAGGTTGGGAAGGGTTGTCAATACCAGAGAAGGTCACATTTGATTTTAAGAAGGTAATAAGGATCCATTGGACATTTGTCTACTGATGAGTTATCCCATTGAGATGAACTAGACTGCCCAATAGGGCACTTCCTTCCCTTCTTCCTCCCACCCTCCCTTCCTTCCCTTCTTCCTTCCTCCCTCTCTTTCTCCCACCCTGTCTCTCTCCCCACTCTCCCTCCTCCCTCTCCTTTCCTTCCTTCTTCTTCCTTCCCTCTCTCCCTTTCTTTCTCCCAACCTCTCTCCCTCCCCTCCTTCCTCCCTTGCTTCCTTCCTCCTTCCGTCCCTGCCTCTTTCTTTCCCCTTTCCTCCCTCTCTCCTTCTCTTCCTTCCACTCTCCCTCCTTCCCCTCTCCCTCTCACCTTTCCTCCTGCTCTCGCTCTTTCTCCCAACCTCTCTCTCTTCCTTCCAACCTCTCTTTCTCTCCATCTTCCTCCCTCTCTCCCTCCTTCCTTCCCTTCCTTACTTCCTCCTTCTCTCCCTGCTTCCCTCCCTCCATCTTTCCTCCCTTTCTCCTTCTCTTCCTCCCAATCTCCCTCCTTCCCCTCCTTCCTCTCATCTTCTCCTTCTCTCCTCCCTCTCTCTCTCCCAACCTTTCTCCCTCCCCTCCTTTCTCCTTCTCCCTTTCCTCCCTCTCTCCCTCTCTTCCTCCTACCCTGTCTCCTTCCCCTCCGTCCTGCCTCCTTCCTTCCCTTCTTCTCCTCTTTCCTCCCTTCCTTTTTCCCTCTCCTTCTCTCTTTCCTCTCTCTCTCTCTCCCTTCCTTTTCAGATCCTCTCCTGTGGAAGGAGATTTGGATTGTTAACTTTTCTACCCAGACAGCTTGGAAACATGCTAACCCTTCTTTAAGTTCTTGAAAGGAAATGATAGAGCTTATTAAAAAAAAAAAAACCAAGCATTTATTAAGCACTTACTAAGTACAGCACAGGAGATTAAAAAAAAAACAAAACAGTTCTCTGCCTTCCAGGAACTTTTACATTCTAACAGAACACTAAAAGGCGAATGACAGTGAGTTTTATGATATTAATATGTCACTAGGAAGCAGCCTCACTCCTATTATTTCTTACCATTTATGTAATTACACACAATTCAATTTGATTGAACAAACATGTACTAATTCTGTTTTGTTCAGGCACAGGCTAAGCATTGGAGCTATCAGAACAACAACAACAACAAAAACAATGCTTGTCCTGAAGATACTTATTTTCTTTGGGGAAAAAGGCAGAGGAAGTTAGATGTGTACATAAATGAGGAAGTATCAAGTAGATTTAGAACAATATAATTTCAAGAAGGAGAGGGTGCTAATAACTGGGATGACCAGCTAAAGCCTTGGGTAGGTAGGCCACAGTCGTACCTGAAAGTGGACTTTGACAAATATTGTAAATGATGGCAAAATATCTTGGGATATGTAGTTTTCTTTTTCCCCTTCTCTCCTTAGAATGAGAAAAAAATTGAAATTGAAGAGGAAGTAACAAGAGTAGGTATTGAAGATTAACCAAAGAAGGTGAAGGCTGCCTCCATGGAACCGCCAGTGACACTGTGCACCAGGCAAAGCGGGTTGCTACTAAGATAGTGGAATAAAAGCTTGCACTCGTAACTAGATTTTTCTTCATTGATCATGAAACCAAGTAGCTGAAAGACATCTTTCTTCTTCCTCTTTATCCTACTCCATACATCCAGATGGACATTTGAACCGCTTTCCTTTGTGTCTATTTCACTATTACAGTCACATTTTTGCTAAGCTTGACTCATTCAGATTTTTTTAAAAAAAAATCATTTTCCTTTGTCTTTGTTTAAATATGATTTTAACTCCTGACTGAGTGTATAAAAGGGGCAGTTTTGAGGAGGTTTGCTGTTTCCCGGTATATAAGCTAGGACCCAATGGATAGATTGATGGTCAAAGAAACTACCTAGAAAGAGAAATGTGAGTGGATATTTATGTAGCTTTTACTCTTACTAAGAACTGGATAAATTCCATGATTCCCATATCACAAAAAGATTCTTAAATTTCCATATTCAGTGTAACTGCTAATGGATGGCAAAAGTTCATTCTAGAAACTGGTTACAACTTTTCTTTGACTTTCATCAAAGAGATGGTTAAGAACGGACTAGAGGAGCCATCCCTGTAGGCAGAGAAAGAAATATCCTGAGAGGATTTCATCCCTACTCTCTTCCCATTTTGATAGAAGAGTGACTAGATCATGGACATCTTGAGCTCCATAGTGATACATCTTGATTACAAAAGAAAAAAAGAGGGTTATTATAGTATTTTTAAAAGAAATGCACAGAAGAAAAAATAAGGAAATTGAGAAACATAAACAGAAATTTGAAAATAACATATTGGGTATATATAAAATGTAAGATGTAGATCATAGAAATTCATGGGTTCATGAACAATCCTTTTTTCTGTTCTCTATAGATGAAGGTGGTAATGTTCATGTTTGATAATGTTTTCCAGTTCAAAATAACATTGTTGGGGCAGCTAGGTGGCGCAGTAGATAAAGCACCAGCCCTGAATTCAGGATGAACCTGAGTTCAAATCTAGCCTCAGACACTTAACACTTCTTAGTTATGTGACCCTGGGCAAGTCACTTAATCTCAATTGCTTCAGCAAAAAAGTAAGAAAAAAAATAACATTTTTTTAAAAATAGCAATATTAGAAAGAAAGCAGAAAGTTGGGGGAAATTTTATAGCAAGTATCTCTAATAATGGATTATTTCTCAAATATAGAGTCAAATTTATAAAAATACAAGTCATTACCCAATTGATAAATGGTCCAAAGATTCAAACAAACAGTTTTTGGACAAATTAAAACTTTCAATAATCATATAAAATGATTTATTAGAAAATGCAAATTAAAACAACTCTGAAGTACCACTTCATACCTATCAGATTGGCTAATATTGCAGAAAAGTAAAATGATAAATGTTGGAAAGGATGTGGGAAAATTGAAACACTAAAGCATTGTTGATGGAGTTGAAAACTGATCCAACCATTCTGGAGAGCAATCTGGTACTATGCCCAAAGGGATTCAAAATTGTACATGCCATTTGACCCAGCAATATGACCACCAAGTCTAGAGCTGCAAGAGGTTTTTTTATTTAAAAGGGAGAAGTCCTTCTCCCTTTTAGCAACCATTTATGCTAAAATATTTATAGTAGCTCTTTTTGTGGTGGCAAAGAATTGAAAATTAAGGGGATGCCCATCAACTGGGGAATGGTTGAACAATTTGTACCATGTAATTGTAATGGTATACTATAATTCTATAAGAAAAGACAAGATGATTTCAGAAAAGCCTGGAAAGACTTGCATGAACTGTTGCAGAATGAAGTGAGTAGAACAAGGAGAATATTGTACACAGATTGTACAGCAATATTGTAAGACAAACAATTGTGAATGACTTAACTATTCTCAGCAATATAATGATCCAAGACAATCCCAAAAGATTTTGATGATTACCTCCAGAGGAAGAACTGATGGAGTGCAAATTCAAACTGAAGCATATTTTTTGTCTGCTTTCCTTCCTTCCTTTTTTCCCTTCCTTCCTCCCTCTATCCCTTCCTCCTTTTCTTTCTGTAATGCAATAGGGGACAAATAAAACATTATAATAAAATAGGAGGTACAGAAGGCACAATATAAAGGCTAGGTAGAGGTGATAGGGACATGGGAGGGATGGAATCATTTTAGGGAAGAGGAACTAATAAAAAGTGGAGTTCCCAGGGAAATCTTATTCAGTGAGACTTGGAGAACACAAATAGATAGGTTCTTCTCCTTTAAAAAAAATCTCTTTCAGATATAGACCTGGTGGTAGTATTGCTGGGTCATCCCAGCAATCCTTTAGGCATAGTTCCATTTCCCCTCTTTCTCTTTTTCTTTCTCTCCCTCCCCCCTCTTTCTCTCTTTCCCCCTACTCTTGTTCTCTCTCTCTCCCTCTCCCATATATATGTATATATAGATCTATTTGTCATCTACTTATCTATTTTTCTAGCCATCTCCCCATAGAATCATCTCTATATCTCTTTGCCATTAACTCCTTTGCAGAGACCAGCCTGCTCTACCAATTCTTTCTAGGTATCCAAGTCCACATCAGCCCTTCCCCTTTCCCTTTCTTCTTCTTTATGACTGATCCACCTCACTTCCTTAGAATGGGATAGGTAAGAAGCAGTTAGATGGTGAAATGACTAGAGCATAGGATTTGGGAGTCAGGAGAACCTGAGTTCTAATCTTCCAATATTCCCTGGCTGTGGCTTTGGCAAGTCATTTAAACTCTGTTTCCTTATCTATAAAATAGGCTAATAATGGCACTTTTTTTTCCAGCAATGTTGAGAGGATCAAACGAGTTAACATATGTAAAGCACTTTGTTAACCTTAAGTAGTATATAAATACTCGCTATTATTGGTAGCTGTAGGTAGAATGCTCAATCTGGATTCTGGAAGAGCTAAATTCAAATATGGATTGAGCCATTTGCTAGTTTGTGTGTGAGACCCTGAGCAGGTCACTTAATCTGTCTGCCTCAGTTTCCTTCACAAGGTTGTTATGAATATCAAATGAGATATTTGCAAAGTGCTTTGTAAACCTTAAAACAGTACAGAAACCTTAAAACAGTATCACCACCACCATCATTGTCAAGTCTGTTGCTATGCTGCTTATTAGAACTGGCAGTGTGGTGGAGTCTGTGTAAGGAGCACTGACTTTATACACCATAAGTTCAAATTTTCCTTCTGCTACTCCCCGATCCCTGGCACTGGAGCTCCTCACATTGATGAAATCACAGTCACCTTGCTTCTCAGGTTGCTTCTTGTCTGTTGACCTGTTTTCCCCACCTGCAAATTGAAGGAGTTCCTCCAAACTCTTAACTCTTATGATCTGGTTGTTCCTTCATTCCTCTTTCTATGAGTTTTCCTTCAAGAATGCTCCCTCTGAAAGGGACCCACATGTGCAAAAATGTTTGTGGCAGCCCTCTTTGTAGTGGCTAGAAACTGGAAACTGAGTGGATGCCCATCAGTTGGAGAATGGCTGAATAAATTATGGTATATGAATGTTATGGAATATTATTGT
The DNA here is from genome assembly GCA_023553655.1 of Myrmecobius fasciatus. Taxonomy (NCBI): domain Eukaryota; kingdom Metazoa; phylum Chordata; class Mammalia; order Dasyuromorphia; family Myrmecobiidae; genus Myrmecobius; species Myrmecobius fasciatus. The sequence continues at coordinate 34,554 of JAJPUD010000882.1, forward strand.
TCCATAAGAAATGATCATCAGGATAATTTCAGAGAGCCCTGGAGAGACTTACATGAACTGATGCTGAGTGAAATGAGCAGAACCAGGAGATCATTATACACGGCAACAACAAGACTATATGATGAGCAATTCTGATAGATGTGGCTCTCTTTATTCAAACCAGTTCCAATTGTTTGGTCATGAAGATAGCCATCTACACCCAGAGAGAGGCCTGTGGGAAATGAGTGTGGACCACAACAAAGCATTTTCACTCTTCTTGTTGTTGTTTGCTTGCATTTTGCTTTCTTTCTCAGGTTTTTTTTTTCCTTCTTGATCTGATTTTTCTTGTGCAACAAGATAACTGTATAAATATGTATACATATATTGGATTTAACATATATTTTAACATATTTGATATGTATTGGACTAGGGAAGGGGGTGGTGGGAAGGAGGGCAAAATTTGGAACAGAAAGCTTTGCAAAGGTCGATGTTGAAATTGGTAATTACCCATGCATATGTTTTGTAAATAAAAAACTTTAGGGGCAGCTAGGTGGCGCAGTGGATAGAGCACCAGCCCTGAAGTCAGGAAGACCTGAGTTCAAATTTGGTCTCAGGCACTTAACATTCCCTAGCTGTGACCCTTGACAAGTCACTTAACCCCAACTGCCTCAGCAAAAAAAAAAAATAAATAAATAAATAAAAAGCTTTAATTAAAAAAAATGCTCTCTCCACTGCAAGTGTCAAAGAATGACACAATTTACTCACGATCAACAAACATTTGTTAAATTCCCCCCTTTATGCCAAGTATTGTGCTTGTTCTTTCTCTGCATTTCCTGATGTTCTCAAATGAGGAAAGAGATTTGTTGAGTTCAGAGCTCTTCGGTGCCTTTTTTTTTTTTTTCTGTGACTTGCCCAGGAGTTGACCAACCAATTCAAGGCCTTCTTTATGTGAGTGAAAAAACTGAAGTTCAGAGAAAAGAGAGGGTATGGATGGTGTATAGAGTACCAAACCTGAAAACAACAACAAAAAATACTGCTTTTTTCCCTTAATTAACCAGACACCTTAATTAGCTAATTAATTTCTTTGCTAGTCCTCCTCTGGTGTGAAGGCTGCTCAGCCACCTTTGGTGTCCATTTCTTCCCAGTCTCACCTGTAGCCCCAAGAAGCTGTAGCAAGTACAGCAGCCACACCTGAATAAAACTGTCTTGGCTAAAAACAGGCTGAACCAGGTTGAGGGGAACTGACAGGCCTCCAACCCAATGATGAGTTAGGGGGATGTCTACCCCAAGTGGGTGGAACGGGCAGATGAAAGCATTGGCCATGAAGGCAGCTGAAGCAGGCTCTGTAGACCTCTGAAAGCTTGGTCAGACATTCAAGAAGCCAAGCTCATCCACTGCACTCCAGGCCATCGCCAGCCATTTTGACTTTTTTTTTTCCTGCCACTGGACTTTGATACTCTGAAAACAAATCACATCAAGTCAAGACATCACTCCATGATCTCATTAGTCCTCATCAAAAAGGGAGCATGAACTTAATATCTTTAAGGATCCGCATCCTTGTTTGAGAAAAGGAATAATTTCGTGGGGTTTGAATGTATATATATACATATATATATATATATATAAATAATGAAGTATTAGGGGAACCTCTGATCTGCTGGACTGAGGTGACCACATGTGCATTGTACCCTTTCTTTGGCACGTGGGTTCTGACCCCTTGTTAAAGATCTTAAGAGATCCAGCAATTTCTCATTGGTCCTTTGGTCCGCATTGAGGGGGTGTAACAGGAAGATCTCCATTCTGTAACAGTTGGACAAAAACTGAAAGCCAATCCTCATCTATCTGTATCTGTATCTGTCTGTCTATTCCTGTCTGTCTGTCTCTGACTGTTCCCCTTTCCAAGCACTGACTACTTCAATGAGAGAAAAATCTCTGCTTGCCTAGATTAACCAGAGCTTCTGACTGTCCTTCCTTGCCTTTGTTTCTTCCTTGAGTCTTCCTGGGTCTGTGAAGGGCAAATCATGAGAGATGAACTTTTCCAGGCTACACATGAGGTCAAGAGCTCCTGGGGCCCAGAGTCGGAGCTTCTGGAGATTTTATTGCTTATTGGAGATGACCAGGGACCGTGTCATCCTAAACCTGAAAAAACAAAGAGTAAGGTCTAATGGTCACAAGCTGCATCCCTTCCACAAATATGAGCCTGAAGTGAAAGTAAAAGATCTGGTTAGCAGTTCTACAAAATCCTCCCCTTTTGGACAGATTAGAAGGAAGCTTATCCTTATCCTTCCATAATAATAGCATTTATATAGCACTTTAAAGTTTGCAGAGTGCTTTACAAATATTATCACCTGTTGAGCAGTGCTATTATTTTTATTTTATTTTTTATTGGTAGGTGTTATTATTATCCCCATTTTACAGATGAGGAAGCTGAAGTTAAAATCTTTCCCAGAGTCAAACAGCTAGAAAGTGTCTGAGGCTGGATTTGAATCCCAGTCCTTTTGACTCCAGCTCTCCAACCACTGCTGCTCCTAGCTATTTTAAACATTTTTTTTATGATGGAAGAAATAGTGGTCCTCTACCTGATAACTATTATTTATAGAGAGTACTTTTTCTAGAAGGGACCCTGTTAGTCCCTTTTATGGGGACAGCCTTAAGTAGACTTGATTGTAGAAACTGTTCCTGGCATTCTACTCTGGGCTGAGACCATAATGAGCTGGAATGGTAAAGTCCCATTCCCTCCACCTCTCCAGGATGAGGATGGGTTCCCTGTTAATCCAGAGCAGTTCTCCCTAAAGCTACAGTTTGTGCTAGACTATATCCAGCTTTCTTTTTCTTCTCTCTTATAATAAAGCCTAAGAGGCATCTCCCCCTTGCTAAGAATTGATGGTTGAAAAGAAATTCCCCTTGTTGATTTTTCCATTTTTTTGAAGGATAACATTATTATCTTTTTAAAAAAATTTATTTATTTTTTTATTAAAGCTTTTTATTTGCAAAACATATGCATGGATAATTTTTCAAGATTGACCCTTCCAAAGCTTTCTGTTACAAATTTCCCCCCCCCTAGTCCCCACCCCTCCTCTAGATGGCAGGAATCTACTACATGCTAATTATGTTAAAACACTTGACAAGTCGAATATATGTATACATATTTTTACAGGATAACATTATTATCAAAGCCAACCATGAAATTGTGACTGCTCTTCAATTGACAGAGAGCTCCAACAGATGTCTAGCTAATTGAAGCCACAGATTTAGAGCAAGAAAGGATCTTAGAGCCATGGAGAACATCTCCATATTTTACAGATAAAGAAACTGAGGCACACTGAGGTTAAATGACTTTCCCAATCTCACAAATCCCCTCATTATTACATGATGTCTCTATCAGGCTTATGACTAATTTCCCAAGCTACTCTTTTATTTCTTTCATCTGATCTTTTGTATGCTCGTGATAGAATTATTTGAGTTTCTCTCTCCATTGATCTTCACCCCAAACTTTTCAAACTTTTTGGTCTCAGGATTCCTTCATGTTCCTTCAAATTATTGAGGATCCTAAAGAGCTTTTTGTTTATGTGAATTGTATCTATTGATACATATTATATAATTCCATGTTATAAGTTAAAACAATACATTTAAAAAGTATTCTATTGACTCACATTAAAATAGTAAACCCATTACATTAATATATTAATAAAATTAATAGATGATTAATATTTAATTAATTATCGATTAGGATTGATGTGTGGTTTGATAGAAGATAATTGGAAGATTCTCCTATCTGATTTTGTATTCACTATGTTGTCATATTATTTTTGGTTGAAGTATATGAAGACAATCTGCAGTCATACAGATGAGTAGTCAGAAGATAGAGGATTATTTTAATAGGTAAATAATTTCTTAAAATTATAAGAAAATAATTTTTATTTCAAGGACCTCTTGAAAGTATCTAGGGGACCCATAGTGTTCTGTGGACTAAAATTTTGAGAACTACTGCTCTACGTCACACTTCCTTTCTTACATGTAGAACATTTAAAGAAAAATGAATTTAACATTATAAAACCTAGGTTATAGGACCAGGTGACCCTGGATAAGCAAATTATTTTGATGCTCTGAGCCTCAGTTTTTCATTTGTAAAATTAGCTTAGAGTAGATGGCTTCAAGAGTTCCCTCTAGCTCTAAATTGATGATCCTATGATCTATCATTCTGTGGTCCTACCTTCTTTTTTTTTTTCTGAGACAATTGGGGTTAAGTGACTTGCCCAGGGTCACACAGCTAGGAAATATTAAGTGACTGAGACCAAATTTGAACTCAGGTCCCCCTGACTTCAGGGCTGGCGCTCTATCCACTGTGCCACCTAGCTGCCCCCCTGCCTTCTTAATATACAACGGGTCTCCAAGATCCATGTCTTTTTCCTGTCCTATTTCTTTTGAATACCATATAACAATGAGCGTTTATATAGCACTTTGAGGTTTGTAAAGTGCTTTACACAAGTTGATTTATCTGATTCTTATAACAATCCTGGGAGGCTGATCTTGCTATTATCCCAGGGTGACAGATAAGGAAACTAGTACAGAGCAGTTAAGTGCCAGGAGGTATCTGGGCCAGATTTGAACTTCTGACTCCATTTTTGCCAATCCAGAGCCATGGACTAATCAATGATCTCATCACCCTTCAAGTTTTAGGACAGCCATGAGGTTTCATTACTTCCTTAAGATCGGGACCTCTAGTTAATTTGGCTCGCTGCCTAAACTTGGTTTATTTGTGTTTAGACATTTGAGAGGATTTTTGTTTTGCCATTTGTTTTTCTGGATTTTGTCTTCTGGGGATTTCTGAGTTTCTCCGCTGCTCATCTCTCCTAGGTGATGTAGTTTAATGGAGATACATAGGCAATTTTCTCCCCCTTGTCCCAAACTTCTCTATTGGCATTCAAGCATTGCGATACCTGGTGAAGCCACTAGGTGGCAGAACAAAAGCAGCTATGTTGCTCTGTCTGGTATTGGCAAGAGAAAGCCAGCTGGGAAAGGGGCAGAGAGATATGGGTACTTTATGTGCCTCAGCCTTGCCCCATTACTTTGCATATGCTTTGCATAAAGTTTTAAAAAATTGTCTCCATTTTATTTATTTAAAAAAATTTATGGGGCAGCTAGGTGGCACAGTGGATAGAGCACCAGCCCTGAAGTCAGGAGGACCTGAGTTCAAATCTGGTCTCAGACACTTAACATTCCCTAGGTGTGTGACCCTGAGCAAGTCACTTAACCTCAATTGCCTCAGCAAAAAAAAAAAGCAAAAAAAATTATGATAGCTTTTTATTTTATTTTTTTTTGCTGAGGCAATTGGGGTTAAGTGAATTGCCCAGGGTCACACAGCTAGGGGATGTTAAATGTCTGAGGCCACATTTGAACTCAGGTCCTCCTGACTTCAGGGCTGGTGCTCTATGCACTGCACCACTTAGCTGCCCCTAGCTTTTTATTTTCAAAATACATGCAAAGACAGTTTTCAACTTCACTCATGTTCCAAATGTCTGTTCCTCCCTCTCCCCCTCTCCTCTCCCCTAGACAGCAAATAATCCAATATAGTTTAAACTTGTGCAATTTGTCTAAACATATTTCCACATTTCTCATAAACTTTTGACTTTGTATAAATTTGTCTGTTTTATATTTCACTAGAATATAAGCTACTTGAGGGCAGGTCCTGGTTCTCTTCAGTACCTGGAACATAGTAGGGATGTGATAAATACTTGTTTGATTAATTGATTGCTTAACCCAAGTTCAGTGCATTTGTAAAAGATTCCACCCATCATGAGCTAACTTTAGACTTTAAACCAGTCCATAGGGCGGCTATAGTCAGTTTGGGAGATTGAAGAGTTCTATGTGATTTTATTTTCTATAATCAGACCCAAACTGGGACCCAAAGATGTGATGGGGTGGAAGTACATCTGTCCTTGTATCTTTTTCATATGGGTATTCCACTGGTGGTTTACAAGCTATTGATAATCACTATAGTTGTAATGGAGGCTTATTCCACTGGTGTTTTGTATGCTATTGATAATCACTTTAGTTAGAATGGAGGTGGTATTCCACTGGTGATTTATATGCCACTGATAAATACTATAGTTAGAATAGAAGTAGATATGGTTGGATTTTGTTCCTTGATATTGTTCCTTGAGCTCTAGAACCACACTAATGCAGCCTTCTTTCACTGTAAGCCCAACTCTATCTTTCCCTGTCGATTGTAGCCATTATGCGTTCCTAAGAGATTGGTGGAGTAGAGATCAAAGTCTTGGATTGAAGTCTTTCTCTTACACTTCCTAGCACTGTGGTAATGGCCTAGTCATTCCATCTCTGAACCTCAGTTTCCTCATCTGTAAATGGAGGATGGGCAGCCAGGTGACACCATAGTGGATAAAGCACCAAGCATGGGATAAGGAAGACTCATCTTCCTGAGGTCAAATCTGGCTTCAGATTCTTACTAGCCGTGTGATCCTGGGCAAGTCACTTCAACCTATTTGCCTCAGTTTCCTCATCTATAAAATGAGCTGGAGAAGGAAATGGAAAAAATACTCCCAGTATCTTTACCAAGAGAACCCCAAATGGTGTCATGAAGAGTTGGACACAATTGAAACAATTGAGCAACAAAATGGGTGTGTGTGTGTGTGTGTGACTGCCTTTAGTACCTACCACATAGCGTTGTAGGGGGGCTCAAATGAACAATATTTGTAAGTACTCTGCAAACCTTAGAGTTTACAGACACATCAGCTGGTAATATTACTCTTTCCAAGGTTCCTTCATCCTCAATTAACATTAGCACTTCCCCTTCTCCCATGAACCAGGCATTCCTCCCATTGGGACTATGCCTGGCCTGTTTCTCTATTTAGTCTCAGACCTTTGCATCACACTCTTTAATTATCTCAATAAGCTCTTTAGTCATAGGGGTCAGGAGTTTGAGGACAGTTCTAGCTGTATTGCAGATTTAGTCCTTTCTTAATCAGAATTTCTCACTTCTTTTTAGCCCATGATGTTTCTTCACTGCATTAGAATCTTTCTTTTACTTTAATTCTTCCATCTCTTTGTTGATTTTTCTTTGTGAAGATTTCTTTCTTCTCATCTTTTTTGGCTGTTGTTGCTGTTTATTTGATTTGGCATATGTCAACAGTAAATTGGGCTTGCAAGAGAACCTACCTTTATGATTCTTCTATCCTGCCAGAAGTCTGTCTTTCTGTCTTTCTTTTCTTTCTTCTTGCTTGCTTGCTTTCTTCTTTCCTTCCTTCCTTCCTCCCTCCCTCCCTCTTTCTTTTTCTTTCTTTCTTTCTTTCTTTCTTTCTTTCTTTCTTTCTTTCTTT
>JAJPUD010000882.1:46903-71084 GCA_023553655.1 Myrmecobius fasciatus
AGGGTCTCCGGCTCCGCCCCTTTCTCCTCTGGGAGGGCGGCTCCTCAAAGTACAGGACTACGACTCCCAGAATTCCCAGAGTCAACCGACGCCATTTCCCAAAGAAGCCCGTGACGAGACCCACACAGGCCAAACTTGGCGTGGTGAAGCATGTCAGTCATAAGAGGAGATGCAGCGCACTTCCATCTTCTGATTCTGTCTTAATTTCTTAGTTTGATTTTATTCCCCCCGTGTCTGACTCCTTATGTCCCTTCTACTGGACCGGTGACAGGTTAATTTCAGTTTAGGGTGACTGAGCATGCTCGAAAGGCGGGATCTAGAAGGAAGACCAATCAGTGCTTTGGAAACTCGAACAAGACCAATCACAGGGATCAAAGCCAAGAAACCAATCAGCTCCTTACTCGTAACCCAGGCTCAATTTCACCAGCCACGTGGCTCTACTTTGGGCAGTGTACTTTATCCCTGCCCTTCTTAAACTTTGATGTTCTGAGATTATGGGATATTTCCGTGAGCTCTGACAAGGTCAGAGTATGGCAAGTAACTAACTATGGGTGTCCCCCAAGGCTCTATCCTGAGCTCTCTTCTCCCTCTTTTTTATCATCCTTATTAGATAGTTCTTAGATCTATTTATCCAGCCCTGACCTTTCTCCTGACCTCTACTCTCACATCTCCAACTGTCTACTAGACACCTTCAATTGGATGTCCCCTGGACCACTTAAACTCAACATTTCCATTCTCTGTCCCCCAAACCTTCCCCTTTTCCTATCTTCCCTATTACCAGTCATCCAGATTTCCAAACTGGGTGTCATCCTCAATACCTTATTCTCACCTCCCAGCTAATTTCTTGCGTTCTTTAAGAGCCTTCCCTGAGCTTTCTTAATATTAGTACCTTTCCTGAGAGCTCCAACTTATTGTCTGTATTGTTTTACGTCATCATTTGTATATTTTTCGCCATCTTACTCCCATTATATTAGGAGCTCCTTAAGGGCAGGAACTGTTTCTCCCAATAGACAAGAAGTTCCTTGAGTGAAGTGATGATTTCATTTTTATCTTACTCTCATTACCATCCATAACATATCCAGCACTTATGTAGCTTGGGGATGAGTTGATCAAGATATCCTTGATCAATTAACTTTTTCTTAAATCAGTTGATGTAATCAAAGAACATAAGGGGCACACGTAAAGAAGAGAATCATAGATTAAGGTATTAAATAAAGCACAAATGGTTGAAATTCTGTGCTTAAAATTGATAGAATTTGAAGACAGATTTCCATTGATTGGTCAAGGAGTGGCTATCTCTGGTGATCTTTTAAAAAGCTAGACATGGAGAGATGGCAGAGTGGAGACAGCAAACTCTTCCAACATTCCCTTCTGAACAACTTAAAATGATGCCTCAAATCGAATTTTGGAACAACAGAACCAACAAAATGTTGGATCAAGACTTTTTTTTTTCAGCTTAAGACAATTTAGGAGATCAACAGAGAGAGGGCTATGACACTGAGAGTGGGGGGAAGAGGAGGGAAAAGGGGACTGCCCAGAGAACCCTCAGTAATAGCTAAAGGAAAATCAAGGCAATTGGAGTCCAGGCATTCTGGCAGAATGCTATGGAACACTGAGAAGGGATGGCTTAAAAAAAGCCAGAAGGAAATCATCAATACTTGTTATTAAAGGAGTTAAAGTGCACAGTCTTATTTATTTGTTTATTTATTCATTCATTTATTTCAACTTTGAGGAAAATACTTTATAAATTTCAACATGTTTTATATATGAGTTATTGTACAAACATTCCCCTTCACCTATGCTTTTTTGGGGGGAGTTGGGAGAGGCACTCGAGTTAAGTGACTTGCCAGAGTTATTTAGACATAGCCATTAATGTCTGATGTCAGGTCTTCTTGACTCCAGGACAGGTGCTTTCTCCACTTCATCACTTAATTGCCCTGCCCTGCACCTATACTTGCACTTGAAGGGTGAATAAGAGGAGAACAGGAGAGGGAAAGTTCATCACACATTCAATATACATTTTTTTTTTCTTTGCTTTTTGCTGAGGCTGGGGTTAAGTGACTTGCCCAGGGTCACACAGCTAGGGAATGTTAAGTGTCTGAGACCAGATTTGAACTCAGGTCCTCCTGACTTCAGGGCTGGTGCTCTATCCACTGAGCCACCTAGCTGCCCCTCAATATACTTCTAAAATGATAGTACTCATAAGTACCCAATGATGGAATTATTTTCTTTTTTTAAAATTTTTAAATAGTAGTTTTTCATTTTCAAAATACATGCAAAAATAGTTTTCAACATTCACCCTGCAAAACTTTGTGTTCCAAATTTTTCTCCCTCTCTCCTCATCTCCCCAGTACTGTAGATAGCAAGTAATCTGATATATGTTAAACATGTGTAATTCTTCTATATCATGCTGCACAAGAAAAATCAGATCAAAAAAGATGGAATTACTTTCTTATTTATTTATTTTATTAAAGCTTTTTATTGCAAAACATGCAAGGTTATTTTTCAACATTGACCCTTGCAAAACTTTCTATTCCAAACTTTTCCCTCCTTCCTCCTACCCCCTCCCCTAGATGGCAGGCAGTCCAATACATGTTAAATATGTTAAAATATATTATAAATCCATTTATGTGTGATGGAATTGCTTTCAATTGTCATTTAGTTGACACTTGTTTCAAAGCAGCACCATTTACTGAAATAGTGTAAGAATAATAGTAATCACATATCTGTCCTCCATAATCCTAAAGCTTTCTTTCCCGCAAGTACATGCAGAATCCATGAAGATTGGTCATAGAGTTCACCAGTGGAGAAGCATGCCCTCCTTTCTATCACTTCCCCTCCCCTTTCTATTATCCCCTTTCCCTTCTACTTTCCTGTAGGGTAAGATAGATTTCTATACCGAATAGAAATTGGCTCTTTGAGCCAATTCCAAGGGGAGTAAGGTTCACTCACTCCCCTTCCTCTCCCCCCCATCTTCTCCTTCACTGTACAAGCTTTTTCTTGTCTCTTTCATGTGAGATAATTTGCTCCATTCTACCTTTTCCTTTCACTTTCTCCCAATGCACTCCTCTCTCATCCCTTAATTTTATTTTTTTTAGATATTATCCCTTCACTCAGTTTAAAAGGGCCACTAGATGGCACAGTGGGTAGAATGCTGGGCCTGGATTCAGGAGGAGAGTTCAAATCTTTCAGACACTAGCTTTGTGATCCTGGGCAAGGTACTTCATCTCTGTGATCTAGATGATTCTTTATGATTATAAATTGCAAAGTAATTGCATATCTGCATTGTTAAAAGGAAAGTTTTCTCATTGAGCAGTCCCAACATCAGAGGAGTCAAACTCTGCAAAACTTCTAAGTGTGGTCAGAATGAAATTAGAAACCACAAATTAACATTATCTATATTTATTGTATTTTTATTTATTTTATTAAACATTACCCAAGTACATTTTAAGTTAATTTTGCAGCCTAGAAAGATCCTTTTTTTCCCCCTGAGGCGATTGGGGTTAAGTGACTTGCCCAGGGTCACACAGGTAGGAAGTGTTAAGTGTCTGAGAGCAGATTTGAACTCAGATCCTCTTAACTTCAGGGCTGTGCCATCTAGCTGCCCCAAAGATCCATTTCTATCTGGGTTTGATACCACTACTCTATACCGATGAAATCACAAAAATTTTTGTCATTTTGGTGTTCTGGATCCCCAAAAGAAACCAAATTAGGCACATTAAGTTGAACTTCTTTATAGGAAAAACTTTAAATTCTGAAAACAGGAAGTTGACATGTGGTTTTTGGATCCAAAATTGATCAATAATCTCAGGTGCTACTAATGCATTGTTGATGGAGTTGTGAAATGATCCAACCATTCTGGGAAGCAATTTGGAACTGTGCCCAAAGGGCTATAAAACTGCATACTCCTTGATCTAACAGTGTCACTACTGAATCTCTATCCCAAAGAGATCCTAAAAAAGGTAAAAGGACCCACATGTGCAAAAATATTTGCAGCAGCCCTTTTTTGTAGTGGCAAGGAACTGGAAACTGAATGGATGCCCAACATTTGGAGAATGGCTGAATAACTTATGATATATGAATGTTAGGGAATATTTTTTTTATTAAAGCTTTTTATTTGCAAAACATATGCATGGGTAATTTTTCATCATTGATCCTTGCAAAGTTTTCTGTTACAAATTTTTCCCTCTTTCCCCCCACCCCCTCCCCTAGATGGCAGGAAGTCTAATACAAGTTAATTATGTTAAAATACTTGACAAATTGAATATGTGTATACATATTTATACAGTTATCTTGCTGTACAAGAAAAATTGGATGTATAAGAAAAAAAATTTGAGAAGGAAAACATAATGCAAGCAAACATCAATAGAGAGCGTGAAAATGCTATGTTGTGGTCCACCCTCAGATCCCATAGGCCTCTCCCTGGGTGTATATGGCTTTCTTCATCACTGAACAACTGGAACTGGTTTGAAACATTTCATTGTTGAAGAGAGCCATATCCATCAGAATTGATCATCATATAGTATTGTTGCTGTGTATAATGATCTCCTGGTTCTGCTCATTTCACTCAACATCAGTTCATGCAAGTCTCTCCAGGCCTCTCTGAAATCAACCTGCTGGTCGTTTCTTTCTTTTTTATTTTTTTTACATATTTCCAAACTTATCATTGTTGTGCAAGAAAAATCGTATCTACACAAAAGACATAGCAGATAAAGGAAACACAATGTAAGCAAACATCAATCAAAAGTATGAGAATGTTATGTTGTGGTCCGCATTTCACATCCCTCTCTCTGGGTGTATATGGCTTTCTTCACTGAACAACTGGAAGTGGTTTGAAACATTTCATTGTTGAAGAGAGCCATGTCCATCAGAATTGATCATCATATAGTATTGTTGTTGCCGTGTATAATGATCTCCTGGTTCTGCTCGTTTCACTCAGCATCAGTTCATGCAAGTCTCTCCAGGCCTCTCTGAAATCGTCCTGCTGGTTGTTTCTTACAGAGCAATAATATTCCATAACATTCATATACCATAATTTATTCAGCCACTCTCCAGTTGATGGGCATCCCTTCAGTTTCCAGTTTCTAGCCACTACAAAAAGGGCTGCCACAAACATTCTTGCACATGTGGGTCCCTTTCCTTCCTTTATGATTTCTTTGGGATATAAGCCCAATCTGCTGGTCGTTTCTTACAGAACAATAATATTCCATAACATTCATATACCATAATTTATTCAGCCATTCTCTAATTGATGGGCATCCATTTAGTTTCCAGTTTCTTTCTACTACAAAAAGGGTTGCCACAAACATTTTTGCACATGTGGGGCCCTTTCCCTCCTTTAAGATCTCTTTGGGATATAGGCCCAGTAGAAACACTGCTGGGTCAAATGGTATGCACAGTTTGATAACTCTTTGAGCATAGTTCCAAATTGCTCTCCAGAATGACTGGATGGAATATTATTGTTCTGTAAGAAACGACCAGCAGGATGATTTCAGAGAGGCCTGGAGAGACTTGCATGAACTGATGCTGAGTGAAATGAGCAGAACCAGGAGATCATTATACATGGCAACAAGACCATACAATGATCAATTTTGATGGACATGGCTCTTTTCAACAATGAGATGATTCAGATCAATGCCAGTGGATTTGGGATGGAAAGAGCCATCTGCATCCAGAGAGAGGTCTGTGGGGACTGAGGACTATGGATCAAAGCATTGTATTTTGTATTTTCACCTTTGTTGTTGTTGCTGTTTGTTTGCTTGGGTTTCTTTTTTCCCCTTTCTCATGTTTTTTTTTTCCTCTTTTGATTTGATTTTTCCCCCGCAGCATGATAAATATGGAAATATGTTTAGAAAAATTGCAAATGTTTAAGCTATATCAGATTGCTTGCTCTCTTGGGGAGGGAAAAGGAGGAAGAGGGGAAGAGCGGGAGAAAAATTTGGAACCCAAGGTTTTGCAAGGGTGAATGTTGAATACTATCTTTGAATTGCACATGTTTAACTTATATTGGATTGCTTGCTGTTTAGGGGAGGGAGGAAGGAGAGAGGGAGGGAGAAAAATTTGGAACTCAAGGTTTTTCAAGGGTGGAAATTGAAAAATGTCTTTGCATGTATTTTGAAAAATAAAAAGCTTTTATTATAGAAAAGGGAAAACTGTCTTTTCATATATTTGAAAAAAAAATACTATTAAAAAAAGAAAAAAACATAACCTCAGGTCCTTGACTTTCTTACCCAAACTGGGCTAACAACCCTTCAGCAGCTCCAGAATGCCTTACTAGGCAGATTTTGAGTTCAAAAAGAGCGATCCTTATCTTGCTCCTAAAATTCTCCAGCAGCATATCCTTGAATGCTTCCTTTAAGCAAAGTCCAGGTGCCACTCCTTCCCCCTCTTCCTAGGTCAGGTGAAGTTCACAACCACATCCTTGAATGTCACCAGTTCCTAAAATGTCAAACACATTTTTGCTCAATCTGGAATGATCCCTACAAACCTAGAAGAGGCTGGTACAGTGGAAAGAGACAGAATCTGGAGGCAAAGAACCTGGGTTCAACTCCCACCTCAATTATCTACTACCTACATGACCTTTAGCAAGATCACTTAATCTCTTTGGATCTTGACTTCCTCAACTGTAAAATTCGAGGATTGGACTTGAGAACTTTTAAAGTCTCTTCTTGCTCCAACTCTATGATTTCAAGAAAATTTGGAATCACACAAGGATTTATTAAGAACTATCTGTGGTGGGAACCTCACTCCATATTTTTGACATGGTTACACTAGTCTGTTATATCAGGAAAATAATATAGATAGAATTTACTTCAATTTCAGTGAAGCATCTGAAAAAAATCCCTCATGTGGCTCTTGTGGAGAAGATGTAGCGCAAGAGGCTAAATGTGAAGTTGATATTGCTTTAATGACTACACCCAAAGAGTGGTGGTTAATGGTTCAGTGTCAACTTTAAAGGAAGTCTCTAGTGAAATGTCTTAGGTTCTTATATGTCCTAGAATGTCCCTGAATTTGTGTCATTTAACATTTTTTTTATCAGTAACTTAGACAAATGACATGACATGCTTAGGTAGAGCATGAATCTTGGAGTAATTTAGAATTGAATTGAAATTTTGTCCCAGAAACTTACCAGTTGTATATCTAAGGGGTCATTTAGCTATTAAATTGTAAATGGGGTCAATAACAGTACTTACCACTTAACAGTTGTAAGAATTAAATGAAATAATTTATGTAAAGTGCTTTGAAAACTTGGAAGTGCTATAGCTAGGTCTTGATTGGTTTAAATATGAATTATATTATTTGAGTTCATAATGTATATTTCCATTGAGATGGAATCAATTACTATATAGGCATCCCTCATTTTATTATGCTTCACAAATATTTTTTACAAATTGAAAGTTTGTGACAATCCTTTGTCTATAGGTGCCATATTCCCAAGACCACATGTTTTCACCACATCTCTGTGTCACATTTTGGTAGTTTTTGCAATATTTCAAATGTGATTTCATTATGATTATGTCTGTTATGGTGATCAGTGATCTCTGATGTTACTATTACAATCATTTTGGGGTATCACAGCTTAAGATCCCACAATACTCTGCTCTGGTCAAAACACTAGTATTACTGTGTTCTGTTCTGGGCTGGTTTTAGGGAGGAAGTAATAAAATGTAACCATGTCAATGAAAAATGGGAAATAACTTGGAGGACACATGCTAGCTGCTGTCTTCAAGTATTTGAGGCTGTCGCATAGGAGTCTACTTGGCTCCTGACAAGGTAGAATTAGAATTATTGTTCTTCTCAAAGAAGATCGTGACAGCAGGGAGATAATGACGTGACATGCAAGTGAATTAGATTCGAGGAAGGGAGGTCTGTGCAAGGTTATCTGTCTTATTATTTTCTCCAAATATAGATCAGGATGATTAGAGATGGCCCCAGATGCAATGGGAGACCTTAGTCTCTTTTAAACTAGGATCTTTAATGGGTCTGGGTAAGATGAGAGAAGAAAAGATTTGAAACAATTGCTATATGGACAGTAAAATAGGAAAATGGAAAGGGTGAAATGAGGACCAGCTGGAATTGTACAACATGAATTCATGGTGGGTAAAATGACTTCCACTTCAAGATTTTCTCCAGCAATGCTCAACTGCCCTTTATCAAAAGTAGAATTGAGGATTCAAAGATTAGAAATTATAAGAAGTTAGTCACAAAAGATTCAAGGATGGTAGCTAATGAAACATATTAAAATTTGCAGATAATTTATATTACTTATAGAACCTTAGAGATTCAATTAAAAAATTGAAACAACTTCACTAAAGTTATAGGATATAAAATGTCTGTAAAATAATTAGCTACTATGTATATTATAAATAAAAACCGAGAGAGATAGAGAAAGAATTTCCATTTGGAATGGCTACAAAGTACATAAAAGATCTAGGAATTATCTTACTAAGACATAGTCAGAACTAATCTGAATACAATTATAAAACAGTCCTTAAAAAATAAAGGGATGGGGGCAGCTAGGTGGCGTAGTGGTTAGAGCACCAGCCCTGAAGTCAGGAGGACCTGAGTTCAAATCTGGTCTCAGACACTTCCTAGCTGTGTGACCCTGGGCAAGTCACTTAACCCCAATTGCCTCAGAAAAAAAAAAAAAAAGCAAAAAAAAAAAATAAAGGGATGTCACAAAAAAAGAAAAAACAAATAAAGAGAGGCTTAAATCATTGGATAAATATTAACTATTCATGATTGGGCCATATATAATATAATCTTATAATATTAATATTATTAATAACATTGTATTAATTATATTATATTAAATATAATATAATATTAATAATATAATAAAAATAAAGATATTACCTAATTTACCTATTTAGTGTCATACCAATTAAACTAAGTATTACTTTTGGAACTAAACAAAATAATAACAAAATACATTTGAAGAAACAAATAGGTCAAGAATCTCAAAGAAAACAATGTAAAAAAGTAGGAATAATGGGGATTTAATAGCCCTAGATCTCGAATTATACTATAAAGAGGGAATTGCCAAAACTATTTGATATTAGATGTGGATAACCTAAGTTAAAATCTAGCCTTAGGCACTCGATGTGCCCTGGACAACTTTTTTTGCCTCAGTTTCCTCATCAGTAAAATGAGCTTGGAGAAGGAAAGAGCAAATCACTTCAGTATCTTGCCAAGAAAAGCCCCAACTGTGGTCACAAAGAGTCAGACATAGTTGAAACAGCTCAACAACAATAACAACTTAAAAAGTTGATCAATGGAAAAAGATTAAAGAAAATCCAGAATTTATCAAACAGTAGTGGCATAATGTTTGATAAAGCCAAGATTTTGGGGTCAGTATGCTCTATTTGACAAAAATTGGTGAGAAAACTGGAAAATTGTGTGGCAGAAATTATTTAAACCAACATCTTACATAATGTACAATAAGTTCCAAATGAATATATGGCCTAATTCTAAAATGACATTACGTTTTTAAAAAGAACAGAGAAGAGAGGCAGCTAGATGGAGTAATGGATAGAGCACCAGCCTTGAAGTCAGGAGGACCTGAGTTCAAATGTGATCTCAGACACTTAACACTTCTTAGCTTTGTGACCCTGGGCAAGTCCCCAATTGCCTCAGCAAAGGAAGGAAGGAGATACTTTTCCCAACTATGGCTAAAGAAAGAACTTCTAATTAGACAAAGAATTTTCTCAAGTGTGACTACAGTAGTTACTTGCTGCTTAATTTCATGTTGATAAAGGCAAGATGAACAGCCCAACACATGACAAAGAGATTCAATGGAGAAAAATAATGGAATAGTATACCTCTTGCTTTCTTCAAAATGTTGAGAAATTGGTTCCTTCCCAGGACCCAAGAATTTGACAAATTAGTCACACACTAAATGGAACACTCAAGAGGATTTAAAATGGACAAATGTATCTAGACCTTGTCAAAGTATACACAATAAGTAAGATATGAAAATTTAGTATTTTCTCTTTTATTCTTTAAAAATAAGTGAAATGTTCAACAAAAGGTCAACCAATTATCACTTCAGGCTGGTAGGATGAACCTGACTCCTAGCAGATCCTACTATGTAACCAAGCATTGATTCAATCCTGGTGAGACTTAAAGGGTCCTGTGGGATTCATTTCTGCATCTTCCCCAGGATTGAGCATATAGCCAGTGTTCAGTAAATATCTGCTGAATGAAGGGACTTTTGATAGGGATACATTGGATCCATCGGGATTCAATGTATACCAGGGATACATTGAAGCCTGAGAGAACCAGGTGAATGTTAGATATTGCCTACAGGTTCATTCTTTGGAAAAGAGAACAATTAAGGCTCTGTATTCTGGATGGGAGTTTAAGGGCAAAGAAACATGAGGACACACTTGAAAAACAGAAGATGTTATTTCAAAAGGAAAAGGAAAAGAGTGAATGGAAGGGGAAATGTTGGATGGTAAGGAGATAGGAAAGACAGCAAAGAGATATGCCTTATCTCCCTGCAGTCTGAAGGTTAGAAGTCTCTTCTTTAAATTCTGAGGAGCTAGAGCTAGAGAAGAAAATAGAGCCATGAGAGATGAGAAGTCCACCTCAATTCCCCCGAAGCCTGTATGGCACATTTCCCCTGTCTCACAAGCAATCTAGGTCCCCATTCCCACACCTCAGGGCTCCAGGGCAGTTCCTTTATCACAGTGTCATGGGATTTGACAGACTCTCTAGAATCAGAATCTC
The DNA here is from genome assembly GCA_023553655.1 of Myrmecobius fasciatus. Taxonomy (NCBI): domain Eukaryota; kingdom Metazoa; phylum Chordata; class Mammalia; order Dasyuromorphia; family Myrmecobiidae; genus Myrmecobius; species Myrmecobius fasciatus. The sequence continues at coordinate 57,635 of JAJPUD010000882.1, forward strand.
TGGCTTTCTAGAGAGGGAGAGAGGAACAGTTTATTTTCTTTTCCGGTTATACATGTACATTCATTTTTTAAATACAAATTTCTTTATGAATCATGTTGTGGGAGAAAAATAAGAACAAAAGGGAAAAACTATGAGGGAAAAAATAAAACAAGAAAAAGGGGAAAAAAGTGAACATAGCATGTATTGATTTACATTCACTCTATAGTTCTGTCTCTGGATGCAGATGGTGTTTTCTATCCAAAGTCTATTGGGATTGCTTTGGATCACTGAACCACTAAGAAGAACCAAGTCTTTCATAGTTGATCATTGCATGTAGTTGATCATCTTGCTGTTACTGTGTACAATGTGTTTTTGATTCTGTGGGGGAGGGAGGGGAGCAGTTTCAGTCCTTCCACCACAAACTCTCAGTCTGTCTTGCACTCTTCCTTGAGTCCTCCACCCTTAGCGTGTGCCAGTCTGGAGTTAGTCTCCAGTGAAGTGTCTCCACTTGGACTGTACCACAATGTGTCCACACATAGTCTATCTCCAGCAAAGCCACTCCACCCCAGTCCCACTGGTCAGAACCATGTCCATCTATCCTTAGCGATTTCCCCATGTCATTCCCAGTCCACCTTCCTCACACATTCTTTCCCTGACCACCAGAGGCAGAGGATCTCCTGTCACATAGTCTGTCCCTCTCACACAACCTCAGTCTCTCCTTTGTACAGTGTCTTACATATATATGTATATATATATATGTATATATATACATATATACACACATATCACTTTCATCTGACTAATGTGTCTATCATTGCATCCTGAGGTTTCCCACTTAAATAGAGTCTCTTCTGCAGTGACAGGCCACATACACTAGCCTCCTACCCAAGGTGGAACACTAGGATAAGGGTCCTGGACACATTCAGGAAGACCCGAATTCAGATCCCAGTCTTAAATCTAGCAAATTATTATGTACTAATTCTGAACAACTCATTTAACATCCCCAGTCTTGCATCTTCATCTGTATTATTGAAAAGTCAGACCCTTTCCAAGACTGATGTGAAAATAAAGTGAGATAATATATGTAAAATGCCCTGTAAACTTTAAAAGGCTATTATTTAAATGCTATCCCATAAATCAATTTCCCTTCTCGCATTAAATCTAACTCTGTATAGTGGCTCTATTTCTGCTGCTTACAAACATTCTTGAGTCAAAGAAATCTTTAAAAACCAACAAGACAACAAACACCCCACTCCCTAATCCCCTAACCTTTATTGACCTTCTTGCCTTCTAAAACCATGTGCTTCTTCCATTTCTCTACCAAATTCCTAGAAGCAATTTCTGTCTCACTTCTTGATCCCTTGCAATCTGGCTTCCATAAGAACTAAAGCTGCTCTCTCCCAGGGTTATCAGTGATCTCTTAATTGAGAGACCCAATGACCTTTCCTTAATCCTTATATTCTCCTGACCAAGTCTTGGAGCTTTTAATAATATTGACCATCCCTTCTTCTTGGACACTGACTCTTCCTTTAGCTTCTCTGATGTTGTGCTGATGCTCCTGCCAGTCTTTCTCAGTCTACTTTGTTGGTCATCACCCTGTCTCCTTAGAATCAATGTTTTAACTTCTCTCTTTTCTCTTCACACGTACTCCTTTGGACGTCTCGTTAACTCCCATGGATTCAAGTATCCTATATACACAGATGACTTCCAAACCTATATGTTGTTCTTGTTGTGGGTCAATTGTTTAAGTTGTGTCTGACTTTTCATTTCATTCATGACCACATTTGTTTTTTTTTTTTTGGCAAAGATACTGGAGTGGTTTACTATTTTCTTCTCATTTTACAGATTAGGTAACTGAGGCAAACAAGGTTAAGTGACTTGCCGAGGATCATTGAGTAAGTGTCTGAGACTGGATTTGAATTGAGGAAGAGAAATGCACACATACATATATGCACCTATATATACACTTAATGTACTGGCATTCTATTCACAGTACCACCTATATACTCCCTAAATATTCAAACCTATATATGTAGCCCTAAGGCTTTTCCTGAAGTCCAATCACACAGAGGCAATGGTTTGCTAGATAGATACTCTTGGCAATCCTATAGATAATTCAAATGTAGTAAATTCCAGACAGAAAGACACAATCAATAGGGAGATAATGAAGACTAGCCAGTGAGTGGAGTTGGTAGTGGGGACAATTAGAGCTGTCAAAAAGTGAAATAATTTGTCTTAAGGGGTGGTAGATTTCCCCTTCTTGAAGGTTTTCAAGAAGAGGTTGTCAAAGCCTATTTGCTGAGTTATTATAGTGGCGGTTTCTTCATATGAGATGATGGCAATGCAATTTGTGCTAAAGCATAAATAAAACTTATTAAAAGAAAAGAAAAGAGGGGCAGCTAGTTGGTGTAGTGGATAGAGCACCAACCCTGAAGTCAGGAGGACTTGAGTTCAAATCTGACCTCAGACACTTAGCACTTAATGGCTGTGTGACCCTGGGCAAGTCACTTAACCCTAATTGTCTCAGAAAAACAACAACAACAAAAAAACCCACACAGTTCAGATATGGTAACCACATGTGGAAAGTATTCAAAGCAGAAAGTTCCCATATGTGACAAAAATATTTTTATTAATACTCTTTGTAGGGAACTTTTATTGATTAGGGGAATGATGAGGTCAACCTTTCATTTTGTAAAAATCACTTTGGCAACTATGTGGAAGATATATTGGAAAGAAGAGAGATTTGAGGCAGAGGATCTAATTAGGAAGCTGTTGTAATACTCAAGATAGGAGGTGATGATGAATTAATCTATGGTGGTGGTCATTTGAGTGGTCATTGAGATGGCTTATCCAAGCACTTGCTCCATCTATAAGTGGAGTGAATGAGAATGAGGAATCAAGAATGACACTGGGGTGGTAAACCTGGGTGACTAGATGGCAGTGCACTCACTAGAAATAGCAAAGTTTAGAAGAGAGGGTTTGGGCCATGCTGAGTTGGAAGTGCCCATGGGAAAATGCTACTTGTGCCACTCCTATTTCCTGTTCTCATATCTCCACTATTCTGTTTTTTTGGAATAAGGTTCACCTTTCCAGAGCCATATCCCAGACATGAGTTTCATTTCGTGTCTTTGTGAAACCAATTAATTTGCCAAATTTGCCTCCTTGCTTTAGGATCTCCCTCCAGTTTACTCTGCCTGTTACTTACATTTTTATGTATTTATAGGCAGACAAATCTGAGGTCATAGCTTTTTATTTTTTATTGTTTTCTTGGCTTCTTTCCTGACCTGTTATCTCCTATAAATTTCTGTACATCTCCACTGGTCTATTCTTCCCATATTTTGCTATTTTCTATGATATCTAGCTTAGTAGAATACACAGTTCATTTTTTTCTCTTCCTTTCCCTTTAAAAAATTATTTGTTTTTAATATCCTTTAAAAATTTTGAGTTCCAAATTCTAGCTTTTCCTCCTTGTCCCTCCCTTACTCACTGGGAAGGCAAGCAATACAATATCAATTATACATGTGAAATTGTGAAAAACACATTTTTTATTAGCCGTGTTGTTAAAAAAAAAAGGCAGGAAAAATGAAGTGAAAAAACTATACCTCAGATTTAATCAATTCTAGTTCTTTGAAATTTTCTTGGATCATTATATTAATCAGAGTAGCTAAATTTTATAGAGTTGTTAATCTTTATAATATTGTTGCTACTTTAGGTATACCTTTTGATACAGCCACTACTGGGTCTGTATCCCAAAAAGATCATAAAAGAAGGAAAAGAACCCACATGCGCAAACATATTTGTAGCAGCATTTTTTTCCAGTGGCAAGGAATTGGAAAGTGAATGAATGCCCTTCCATTGAGGAATGACTGAATAAGTTATGGTATATAAATGTAATGTGATATTATTGTTCTGTAAGAAATGATGAGCAATGCTCTCTATTGATGTTTGCTTGCATTGTGTTTCCTTTCTCTGATTTTTTTTCTTGTATGATTTTGTATGATATGATTTTTCTTGCATAACAAGATAAGTGTGGAAATATGTATACATATATTCGATTTTTCAAGTATTTTAACATAATTAACATGTAGTGGATATCCTGCCATCTAGGGGAGGGGTGGGGACTAGGGGGGAAAATTTGTAATGGAAAGCTTTGTAAGGGTCATTGTTGAAGAATTATCCATACATATGTTTTGCAAATAAAAAGCTTTAATAAAGAAAAAAAAAGAAATGATGAGCAGGCTGATTTCCGAAAATCCTGGAAAGATTGACATGAACTGATACTGAGAAAGTGAGCAGAACCAAGACAAAATTGTACACAGTAACAAGATTATGTGTTGAACAACTGTGATGGACTTGGTTCTTTTCAACAATGAGGTAATTCAAGACAATTTCAATAGATTTGAATTGGAGAATACTATCTGCATCCAGAGAGAGAAATATGGAGACAGAATGCGGATCAAAGCATAGTATTTTCACCTTTTTTGTTATTGTTGTTTGTTTGTTTGCTTTGTTTTTTTCTTTCTCATAGTTTTTCCCTTTTGATTTGGTTTTTCTTATGCAGCATGACGGATATGGAAATGTTTAGAATTGCACATGCTTAACCTTTATTAGATTGCTTGCTGTCTTGAGGGGGCAGATCAAGAAGAGGGAGGGAGAAATATTTGGAATACAAAGTTTTGCAAAGGTTAATGTTAGAAACTATCTTTGCATGTATTTGGAGAAAATAACTTAAATTAAAAATTATATTGTTGTTATCATATACAATGACCCATCGTTATTTGTTATTTCTTATAGCACAATAGTTCTCCATCACAATCATATATCACAACTTATTCAGCCATTCCCCAACTGATGGGTATCACTTTAATTTCTAACTCTTTGCCACCATAAAAAGAGTTGCTATAAATATTTTTATACATATAGAGCCTTTTCCTATTTTCTTTGATATCTTTGGTGTATAGATTGATATGAGTTATTGCTGGGTCAAACAAAGGATATGCAGTTTGATAAACTTTTGGGCATAGTTCCAAATTGTTCTCCAGAATGATTGGATCAGTTTACAATTGAACCAATGATGCATTTATGTATTTATTTCCCTCAGTATTTGCCATATCTGATTGGCATGAGGTGATATATCAGAAATATTTTAATTTTCGTTTTTTTCCAATCACTATTAGATTTTTTGTATGATTCCAGATAGCCCAGGTTTCTTCTTCTGAAAACCACCTGTTCATATTTCTTGTTAACTTATCAATTGAGGAATGGCTCATTATTTTTTCTTTATAAATTTGACTCTGTTCCCTATATATTTGAAAAAAGAGAAACTTACTGTTAAAAATTTTGATGTTACTTCATTATCTAGGGTCCATTTTTATCAAAATGTGGTTTCCCTGATTATTCCTTTTAATTAGGTCTGTTTTTGCTTTTGCTTTGTCGGAGATCATGATTGTTACCCCTGCTTTTTGTTTTTGTTTTCTTTTTTTTTTTATTACTTCAGTTGACACATAACAGATTCTGTTCCATTTCCTTGTTTTAACTCTGTATATGTCTTTGTTTCAAGTGTGTCTCTTATAAACAACATATTGTTGGATTCTGATTTTTAATCCATTTTTCTCTCCACTTCTATGTTGTGGGTGAGGTTTTATCAAATGCTTTTTCTGCATCTATTCAGATAATCATATGGTTTTTGTTAGTTTGGCTACTAATATAATTGATTATGCTGATAGTTTTCCTAATATTGAACCAGCCCTGCATTCCTGGTATAAATCCTACTTGGTCATAGTGTACTATCCTGGGGATGACTTTCTGTAATCTCATTGCTAATATCTTATTTAAAATTTTTGAATCAATATTCATTAAGGAAATTGGTCTATAGTTTTCTTTCTCTGTTTTCACCCTACCTGGTTTAGCTATCAGCACCATATCGGTATCATAGAAGGAATTTGGTAGCATACCTTCTTCCCCTGTTTTTTCAAATAGTTTGAAATAGTATTGGAATTAATTGTTCTTTGAATGTTTGGTAGAATTCACAGGTAAATCCATCTGGCCCTGGAGATTTTTTCTTAGGGAGTTGGTTAATAGCTTGTTCTATTTGTGGGTGAGGTTTTAATCACAAATATAATTGTGATTACTAAATGTGTATTTCCCTCCACTTATTTTCTTCTGTTTATCCTTCTCTCTTTTTTATCCTGTGCCTCCTTACTTAATCAACTCTTCCTTTTACCATCTACTCCTGTCCTTTCTATTATTTCCTTCTCTCCTTCCTTGTTGAATAAGATAAATTTCTATACCCAACTTGTATATATGTATATATTCCTAAAAAACTACTAGAAACAATTCACAACTTTACCAAAGTTGCAGGATACAAAATAAATCCACATAAATCATCAGCATTTTTATACATCACCAACAAAATGCAACAGCAAGAGATACAAAGAGAAATTCCATTCAAAATAACTATCGATAGTATAAAATATTTGGGAATATATCTGCCAAGGGAAAGTCAGGATCTATATGAGCAAAACTACAAAACACTCTCCACACAAATAAAGTCAGATCTAAACAATTGGAAAAACATCAAGTGCTCTTGGATAGGTCAAGCGAATATAATAAAGATGGCAATACTACCTAAACTAATCTATCTATTTATTGCCCTACCAATCAAACTCCCAAGAGATTATTTAACTGACCTAGAAAAAATAACAACAAAATTCATCTGGAAAAACAAAAGGTCAAGAATTTCAAGGGAATTAATGAAAAAAAAATGCAAGTGAGGGTGGCCTAGCTGCACCAGATCTAAAACTATATTATAAAGCAGTGGTCACCAAAACCATTTGGTACTGGCTAAGAAATAGAGTAGTGGATCAGTGGAATAGGTTAGGTTCACAGGACAAAATACTCAATGACAATAGTAATCTAGTGTTTGATAAACCCAAAGACCCCAGTTTTTGGGATAAAAACTCACTATTTGACAAAAACTGCTGGGATAATTGGAAACTAGTATGGAAGAAATTAGGCATTGACCCACACCTAACACCATATACCAAGATAAGGTCAAAATGGACTCATGATCTAGGTATAAAGAATGATATTATAAACAAATTAGAACAATGTAGGATGGTTTACCTCTCAGACCTGTGCAGGGGGAAGGAATTTGTGACCAAAGAAGAACTAGAGGTTATCATTAATCACAAAATAGATAAGTTTGACTATATTAAGTTAAAAAGTTTTTGTACAAACAAAATGAATGCAGACAAAATTAGAAGGGTAGCAGTAAACTGGGAAAATATTTTTACATCCAAAGGTTCTGATAAAGCCCTCATTTCTAAAATATATCGAGAATTGACTCAAATATATAAGAATTCAAGCCATTCTCCAATTGATAAATGGTCAAAAGATATGAACAGACAATTTTCAGAAGAAGAAATTGAAACTATTTCTGGTAACATGAAAAGGTGCTCCAAGTCACTATTGATCAGAGAAATGCAAATTAAGACAACTCTGATATACCACTACACACCTGTCAGATTGGCTAAAATGACAGGAAATGATAATGATAACTGTTGGAGGGGATGTGGGAAAACTGGGACACTGATACATTGTTGGTGGGACTGTGAACGGATCCAACCATTCTGGAGAGCAATTTGGAACTATGCTCAAAAAGTTATCAAACTGTGCATACCCTTTGACCCAGCAGTGTTTCTACTGGGCCTATATCCCAAAGAGATTTTAAAGGAGGGAAAGGGACCCACATGTGCAAAAATGTTTGTGGCAGCCCTTTTTGTAGTGGCAAGAAACTGAAAATTGAAAAGATGCCCATCAATTGGAGAATGGCTGAATAAATTATGGTATATGAATGTTATGGAATATTATTGTTCTGTAAGAAACGACCAACAGGAGGATTTCAGAGAGGCCTGGAGAGACTTGCATGAACTGATGCTGAGTGAAATCAGCAGAACCAGGAGAACATTATACACAGCAACAAGACTATATAATGATCAATTCTGATGGACATGGTTCTCTTCAACAATGATGTGATTCAAACCAGTTCCTATTGTTCAGCGATGAAGATAGTCATATACATCTAGAGAGAGGCCTGTGGGAACTGAGTGCGGACCACAACACAACATTTTAATGCTTTCTGTGCATATCTCCATGCATTTTGTTTTCCTTCTTAGGTTGTTTTTTCTTCTTCTCTTTCTAGATCTGATGTTTCTTATGCAGTAAGATAACTGTATAGATATGTATACATATATTGTATTTGTCATATAATTTATCCTATTTAGTATGTATTAGATTACCTGTCATCTAGGGGTGGGGGGTGGGGGGAAGGAGGGGAAAAGCTTGGGAAAAAAAAGTTTTTGCAAAGGTCAATGTAGAAAAATCACTCATATGTTTTGTAAATAAAAAGCTTTATGAAGCATAATAAAATAAAATAAAAATAAAAATAAAAAATGTATATATTCCTCCCTCTTTGAACAAATTCTGATGAGAGTAAGGTTCAAACTACTTTCCTCTCCCCATTATAAAAGCTCTTCTTGTGCTCCTCTTATATGTGAAATAATTATATCTTAGTTTCCAATTCTTTGCTACCACAAAAAATAATTGCCTTATCTTTTTATGTGTGAGCCTTTTTCCTCTTTATTTGATTTCTTTGATGATACTTAGTAGCAGTATTACTGAATCAAAAGGTATATACAATTTAACAGATTTTTTTTTACTGAAGTTCCAAATTAGTTTCCAAAACAGCTCCATGAACAGTGAATTTTTTCATATCTTCTTCAGCATTTGTCACTTCCCCCTTTTTTATTTTAACCAAATAAATGAGTAAAAGATGGTACCACAGAGTTGTTTTAATTTTCATTTCTTTAATTATTAATGATTTAGAGCATTTTCTTTAAAATATAGCTATTGATAGCTTGAATTTTATCCTCTGAAAACTACTTGTTCTTATCCTTTGACTATCAATTGGCAAATGGCTCTTATTCTTGTAAATTTGATTCAGTTTCCTATCTGTTTTAGAAATGAGACCTTTATCAGAAAACTTGTTGCAAAGATTTTTTTCTTTCAGTTTCCTGCTTTTCTAAGTTTAGCTGCATTGGTTTTGTTTGTACAAAAACTTTTAAAGGTTATGTAATCAAAAATTAGGCACTTTACTTTGAGTGGCCCTGTTTGTTTAAAAACTCTTTCTCTATCCATAGATCTAACAGGTAATTTGTTCCATGTTTCACAACTGATATGAACCTTTGTCTCAATCATGTACCCATCTTGAGTTTATCTTGGTATACAGTGTAAAATGTTAGTATATGCTTGATTTTTTTTTTGCTAGACTGCTTTCTAGTTTTCCCATCAGTCTGTGAGTTCTTGCTTGCCCCTCCCCAAAAAGCTGGGATTTTTACACTTATCAAACACTAGGTTACTCTGCTTCTGAATATTGTGTACATAATATGTCACACTGATCAACCTCTATATTTCTTACCCAATACCAAATTGTTTTGACATTCTAAGTCTTTTTGGAGGAATTTGGGAGTGGGGGGAGCTCACTGTACTTCTTTCTGCTACTCCCCCACCTTGGCTTTGCCTCAGAAGCTAACATTCTAAAGAGAGAAGACAATACACAAAAGAAAACTGAAAAGAGAAAAGGAGGATGAAAGTACCATGCATGTAGGCATGGTTTTAAAGTCCAGAAGAAAATAGGAACAGGGCTATGAGAAAGAAGGCAGGAAGCTTCAACAAAAAGAAGGCTCTAGTTAAAACTTACTAATGGAAAAAGTGGAGGCAGAGCAAGCCTTACAAGTGGTATATTTCATGGTGAACAGGCTGAGGTGGTTGTAGGCTATCCCAAGATTAAAAAAAAAAAAAACTACAGGTATTGAAGTTCCAGGATGAGCCAGCAATGGTTTTTGAAACCCAGAAGATATCTGCAACAGAGTGGAGAGGAGCAAAGAGGCTAAGGAGGAGAATAGAGCCTGACTGAACACCATTTTTCCCGTTACCTCAAAGGTGGGAGCCTGGAGCATAACATGGAAGTTTAGTGAATTTTTTTTCTTGACATACATGATGGAAGGATCCATTTTAGAGCAGACACAAGTATTTTATGACTGTCTTCCATATCCTTACTGGATGGATAAATAAGAAAAGCCTTTTAATTGGCTGCTAAGCTTGAATTATATTATTATTAAATTATTATGAATTAAATTATAGGCTAGATTTTAACTCAAGTCCTCCTGACTTCAGGGTTGGTGCTCTATCCACTACACCAACTAACTGCCCCTCTTTTCTTTTCTTTTAAAAAGTTTTATTTATGCTTTAGCACAAATTGCATTGCCATCATTTCCCAAAGAGCTCTTTCTCCTCATAACAAAGAAGTAAAATTAAGCAAAATAACCCAATATATCATTCATATTTGACAACATATACCTCACTTCATACCCATTTCTCTGCCAGGGAGAATTACTGCAAAAGGCTCCAGTGAAGATACTTGACCTCTATGTCCCCTTGGTATCCACTGAGTTGGGAGGGGGAAGGATTGTTGTGGGACCCCACATGGATCAAGGGAGCCTCATGCTTTCTCTTCTACTGGGGCCAAGTGGTCCTCCACATATGGTTCCTCCTTTTCTTTGCCTCATGTTTTCTCCTGATTTTGGGCAAATGAATGTTATAGCTGGAGTGGACCAGGTCATGATCTTGCAAGCTTTGTTGGAATCAAGTAAGTGCATCTATAGCAGAATGTGACTCAGCCACGGTAGCTGAGCTAGCATTTCCTTGAAAAGCAACTTGTTTGACAACCCAAGAAGGTATTGAACTGGCAGAGCAGAGAGATATCATGTTCTGAAAATATGAAGATGGCTCATCCATTGGCTATGCCATATTCAGAAGTTAACATGGTAAGAAGAATATTTGTAGAAGTTCTTTTAAGTTTGAGCCTATTCTTCCTAGGGACCAAGGTAGTACAGGGTTCTCTCCAGTTGAAGTGAGGGGAATGTTTAATACTTTTATGTATATACTTTTTAATAATGTTTATATTTTTGCCCTTGCTATATATTCTGGATAAATATCCCTTTATTAAATCTAATTGATGTTAATTGTTTATCATTGATATTGAGATAACTGATTAGAATATATTGATATTTTTGCTTCCTAATCTGGTGAGGGTTAGATAAAATCCATACTAACTTCAAGTTTAAGAACACTTTCTCAAAAGAAAAAATTGAAATGCAAGAAGTCTAACTACCAAGCTTTGGGCTTGGTTAACATTATAAGGAAAATGAATGAAGTAAGTACAAGTGTTCCCTCCATGCAGAGTACCCAGCCCAGCCAGACACAAAGAAAATGGTCTGACAATTAAAAACTAACCTGTGGAAAAAATAATGATAAATATTGGAGGGTATGTGGGAAAACTGGAACACTAATGTATGATTGGTAGAGCTGTGAAATGAGCTAAACATTCTGGAGAGAAAGGTAAAACTATGCCCAAAGGGCAATCAAACTGAAAATTGTGCAGTATCACTACTGGGTTTGCATCCCAAAGAGATTCTAAAAGAGAAAAAAGGACTCACATTTGCAAAAATGTGTGTAGGATCTCTTTTTGCATGTCAAGGAACTGGAAATTGAATAGATCCCCATCAGTTGGGGAATGATTGGATAAATTATGGTATATGAATGTAATAGAATATTATTGTTCTGTAAGAAATGATGAGCAGGATGATTTCAGAAAAGCCTGGAAAGACTCATATGAACTGATGCTGAATGAAGTGAGCAGAACCAGAAGAACATTGTACAGAGTAACAGCAAGATTATGTGATGATCAACCGTGATGGACTTGGCTTTTCTCTGCAGTGCGGTGATTCAGGATAATTCCAGTAGATTTGGGAAGAAAAATTCCACCCATATCCAGAGAAAGAACTATGGAGACAACATGGATCACCGTTTGCTTTTTCGTTCTCATTTTTTCCTTTTGGTCTGATTTTTCTTGCAGAACATGATAAATATGGAAATATGTTTAAAAGAATTACACATATTTAATATATATGCTGCCAAAGTAAGCACAAATTGTACATATTTAATTTTTTTTTTTTTTTTTGCTTTTTGCTGAGGCAATTGAGATTAAGTGACTTGCCCAGGGTCACACAGCTAGGGAATGTTAAGTGTCTGAGACTAGATTTGAACTCAGGTCCTCCTGACTTCAGGTCTGGCTCTCTATCCACTGCGCCACCTAGCTGCCCCTGATTTTTTTTTCTTTTACCTTGTGGTAATATTAGCTACCAGAATTTTGAGAAATCATTTTTGGAAAATGTGTATTGGTATTATTTGTTTTTATATCACCTTTGTTTTCAATTCCAGTATATCCCTCCTATCTCCCCTACCTAGAGAACCATACCTCCTAATGATAAAGGAAAAGAACGACAAAAAACAATTCAGAAGAACTAATCCATTTGTCAATGGTGTTGTAGAGGCTATTTAATATTCTGTGCTCATAGATTGTGACACTAATTAGTAGCATCTTTTAATTTTTATTTTTTGCTCAGGCAATTGGGATTAAGTGACTTACCCAGGGTCACACAGCTAGAACGTGTTACATGTCTGAGTCCAGATTTGAACTCAGGTCCTCCTGACTTCAGGGCTGGTGCTCTATCCACTAGGCTACCTAGCTGCCTCATTAGTAGCATCTTTTAACAGGAGAATCTCAGCGAGCCAGAAAATAGAAACCTGTAGCATTCTTAGCTGTGCCCAGGAGAGGGCAGCCCAACAATTCAAAGATAGGTGCGCTTGTGGTGAGTAAAAGTGGTGAAGGAGGGAGGAGAAGCAGGCACATGCTACTTAGGGACAGGGGGATGGGCCACTTACTCATGACTCAGCCCAGCCGGACTCAGGACCCTAAGAGGTCCCATCAAGGTCATTGTAACCCTGTGTGATACTGTCCTCAAAAAAATTGCTGGCCTCCATCTCTTAGGTAGTTTAAGACCCAAATTGGAAACTGTTCTCAGCCAATGCCTCCTGTTTTTAAGTAGGTTTTGATTGATTGCTAATCCAATCCCTTTTTGCAACAAGCAGTATCTGCAGGGGGTGGACAGCTCAGCCCTTCTCAGGACTGAAGTGCCCTTTCTGCCCATTTAGGTTGCTGCAGGTGTCCTGTTAACTGGGGAAGTCATCCCAGGACTAGCTGAAGTCATCCAGGGACCAACTGAACCAGGAACTGCCTGTCCATTTTTCCATCTGCTTGCCCACCTGAGGCTTCGTTCAGATATTTGTCGTCTCTGTATGTCCTGTATGTCCCTGTGGTGCCCTTGTGCCAAGGAGGGATTGATCCCTATCAGGAAACACTATAGGGTACTGAATTGTTCTGGGATATTCTACTGAGAGTCAGAAAGAACTCTGTTTAAACTCCACCCTGATAATTACTAACTGTGAAAGCTTGGCAAACTGCTTAACCTTTCTATTTTAGTTTCTTCACCTGTGAAATGGGACTAGT
>JAJPUD010000882.1:83242-96937 GCA_023553655.1 Myrmecobius fasciatus
TTAAGGGTCACCCATGGGTAAGGAGTAAGTCTTGTATAATGACCCAGCAAAGGAAAATTGCAGGAGACCCTTGAATGAGGGGGTTAGAGGGGTACTCCTCCAACTCATAAAAGTTGAGGTGAGAGAGGGTCCAGAAGAAGCAGGGAGCTCCAACACTGTGTCCAGTACTTCAGAGATGTCAATTAAGCATGAAGGCTCTATGAGCCTCAGTTTCCTCATATATACAATGATCAGGTAGACTAGATCCTATAAGACTTTGCCCCACTCCTCTACTGTTAACCCTTAGAATATAGAGATAGATATGACAATGTTGTCAATGAACTTAAGCTGTAAGAAAACTGGGCTTATTCTTCTAATTCACACTGGCTCCGGTCCCAGAGCAAAACTGGCTATATCTCTCCTTCAGGGTTTAGTGGTAACCCTGAGGAGCAGTGAGACCCTTCTAATGCTATTGGCCCATTCTCCGCCCCCAGAGTTTTATTCCCAGTATTGATCACCAGTGATTACTGCTCCAATATCATTTGCCACTATGAATCTCTCCCTAATATTACTTAACCAGTTGGTTGATGTCTCCAGGGTATAATCAATGAGCAATGAAAGTAAATTAGTTTTTTTTTTTTAGTCTTTTTTTTTCCTTTGCTGAGACAATTGGGATTAAGTGACTTGCCCAGAGTCACACAGCTAGGAAATGTTAAGTGTCTGAGGTCAAATTTGAACTCAGGCCCTCCTGACTTCAAGGCTGGTGCTCTATCCACTGCTGCCACCTAGCTGCCCCAGTAAATTAGTTTTTTAAAGGGATATTTACTGTAATCTTGAAACTGATATACACTTCAGGCTCTGGGGAGACTAAGCTTAAACTTAAAAAATAATACCTACAAATATTCCTTCTATCAAGTTCACTCCCAGTGTGGTATTGCCATGCTGGCATTGCCATAGACAATGGGTGACTTGCTCCTTTATTTTATGCATATGGTGCCTCAGCTCCTGGTTAATTCACTGTTTGGATGGCTCGTGAAGTTCAATCCTTGGAGTTGTGCTGGCTTCTCATTACAGTTCACCTAAGATAGCTACCGTAATTTGTTCTCATCACTGGATTTCTAGTGTCTTTCCTGTCCTTTTCTTTTTTTAAAAGAGCTTTTTATTTTCAAAACATATGCATGGATAATTTTTCAACATTGATCCTTGCATAGTCTTGTGTTTCAGATTTTCCCCTCCTTCCCTCCACCTCCTCCCCTAGACGGCATGCAATCCAATATATGTTATAGATGTTAAAATATATGTTAAAACCAATATGTGTAAACATATTTATACAATTATCATGCTGCACAAGAAAAATCAGGTCAAAAAGGAAAGAAAATGAGTAAAAAAAACAAAATGCAAGCGAACAACATCAAATAGAGTGAGAATGTTACGTTGTGATCCACACTCAGTTCCCACAGTCCTCTCTCTGGATGTAGATGGCTCTCTTCATCACAAGACTATTGGAACTGGCATCAACCATCTCATTGTTGGGAAGAGTCATGTTCATCAGAATTGATTGTCATATAATGTTGATGTTGCCCTGTACAATGATCTCCTAGTTTTGCTCATTTCACTTTGCATCAGTTCAGGTAAGTCTCTCTAGGCCTCTCTAAAATCATCCTGTTGATCATTTCTTATAGAACAATTATGTTCCATAACATTCATGTACCATAACTTATTCAGCTATTCCCCATCTGAAGGGCATCTACTCAGTTTCCAGTTTATTGCCACTATTAAAAGGACTGCCACAAACATTTTTGCACATATGGGTCCTTTCTTTCCTTTAGATCTCTTTATCTAAGCTTCCACAGTCACCCTATCTCCAATACTCCTTCACCTAAGATCAGGAAAGAAGAAACATGACAGGACAGAAGAGAAAAAGCAGGACTATACATTCATGGACCACATCTGGCAGATCTGGGTTTGGGGGAAGTGAGGAGGACATGCATAGGGCAGAGTTGCTGTTCCTACTCCCACCTGGAAGCTTGCAGCAATTCTTTCTCTTTCACCACAAGGGAAGAAAGAGATTAAATTCTTAAATTGGAACCATTTATTTACACACTCACTTCCAGTTTAGCATCCAATAAAAAGTCTTGCATCACATCCTAAGAAAGCAGTCACTGAATGTCTATTGCATCTTCTGAAGTGGAAGGCAGAGACCTTTATTCTGAATTCTCAGAAGCAGGCTTACCAAGTCTCCCAGGGGAGGTTGGCAGGATGAGAAATGGTGAAAAAGCTTAGTCTACCTTGGCTAAAGTATACTTGAAGCTTAAAACTATTTGGGGGCAAGAAGGAATTGGGGAAAGGTTAGAGACAAAAAAGAGTTGAGATAAAACTGGAGGAAAAGGACTTTGATCTTAGTTTGTGGGTGTGTAATTAAGGAAATGAATCAACTGATAAATCAATATGAATTTATTCAACACTATATGCCAGAGGCTCTGTTAGATCATGGGGATACAGAAGATCCAAGTAAAAAGTAAAAGTAAAAAACAGTTCCTGGCTCCCAAGGAGCTTATACATTGCTGGGAAGATAACATGTACAAAACAAAAGTAATGCAGACAAGATTAGGAGGGAAGCAATAAATTGGGAAATCATCTTTACATTTAAGGGTTCTGATAAAGGCCTCATTTCTAAAATATATAGAGAATTGTTTCATTTATAAGAATTCAAGCCACACTCCAATCGATAAATGGTCAAAGGATATGAACAGACAATTTTCAGATGATGAAATTAAAACCATTTCTAGTCATATGAAAAGGTGCTCCAAATCACTATTGATCAGAGAAATGCAAATTAAGACAACTCTGAGGTACCACTACACACCTGTCAGATTGGCTAAAATGACAGGAAAAGATAATGATGAATGTTGGAGGGGATGTGGGAAGGCTGGGACACTGATACATTGTTGGTGAAACTGTGAATGGATCCAACCATTCTGGAACTATACCCAAAAAGTTATCAAACTGCATACCTTTTGACCCAGCAGTGTTTCTACTGGGCCTATATCCCAAAGAGATTTTAAAGGAGGGAAAGGGACCCACATGAGCAAGAATGTTTGTGGCAGCCCTTTTTGTAGTGGCTAGAAAACTAGAAACTGAGTGGATGCCCATCAATTGGAAAATGGCTGAACAAATTATGGTATATGAATGTTATGGAATATTATTGTTCTATAAGAACCGACCAGCAGGATGATTTCAGAGAGGCCTGGAGAGACCTACATGAACTGATGCTAAATGAAATGAGCATAGCCAAGAGATCATTATACACAGCAACAAGACTATACGATGATCAATTCTGATGGACATGACTCTCTTCAACAATGAAATGTTTCAAACCAGTTCCAACTGTTCAGTGAAGAAAGCCATATACATCCAGAGAGAGGGATATGAAATGTGGACCACAACATAACATTTTCATGCTCTTAATTGATATTTGCTTGCATTGTGTTTCTTTTCTTTTCCTTTTTTTATTAAAAGCTTTTTATTTACAGAACATATGAGTGATTTTTCTACATTGACTTTTGCAAAACTTTTTTTTTGTTGTTCCAAGTTTTTCCCCTCCTTCCCCCACCCCCACCCCTAGATGACAGGTAATCTAATACATGCTAAATATGTTAAATTATATGACAAATCCAATAAATGTATACATATCTATACAGTTATCTTACTGCACAAGAAACATCAGATCTAGAAAGAGGAAAAAAAAAACAACCTAAGAAGGAAAACAAAATGCAAGGAAATATTAACAGAAAGGGTTTAAATGTTGTGGTCCACACTCAGTTCCCTCAGGCCTCTCTCTGGATGCATATGACTATCTTCATCACTGAACAAAAGGAACTGGTTTGAATCACATCATTGTTGAAGAGAACCATGTCCGTCAGAATTGATCATCGTATAGTCTTGTTGCTATGTATAATATTCTCCTGGTTCTGCTGATTTCACTCAGCATCAGTTCATGTAAGTCTCTCCAGGTCTCTCTGAAATCATCCTGCTGGTCATTTCTTACAGAACAATAATATTCCATAACATTCATATACCATAATTTATTCAACCATTCTCCAATTGATGGGCATCCTTTCAGTTTCCAGTTTCTTGCCACTACAAAAAGGGCTGCCACAAACATTTTTGCACATGTGGGTCCCTTTCCCTCCTTTAAGAACATTGTATTTCTTTTCTCAGATTTTTTTCCTTGTAGGTTCGATTTTTCTTGCACAGCAAGATAAGTGTGGAAATATGTATACATATATTCGATTTGTCAAGTTTTTTAACATAATTAACATGTAGTGGATTTCCTGCCATCTAGGGGAGGGGAGGGGAGTAGGGGGGAAATTTTGTAACAGAAAGCTTTGTAAGGGTCATTGTTGAAGAATTACCCATACATATGTTTTGCAATTAAAAAGCTTTAATAATAATAATAATAAAGATAACATGTACATAAATAGGTATTATATACACATACACAAGTGATGGAGATAATGAGTAAGGGGCTAGAGGACTTTCCATGGAGTTGGGCAGACACTGAACTTTTTCCTTGGATGTGTTTTTCAGCAAAGGGCCAGAGCACATGCTCTATTAAAAGGGGCCAAAGTTCATGTCTAGGTAAGGATGGGAGGAGGAGAACAAAGAGATTGTTTGGGGAGGGGAGGGAGCAGGAAGTGACTCATTTGGTGATTTAAGTTGAGTTTTATAAAAGAAACTAAAAAGTTCAGTGGAGGTGAGGAGGTAATTCCAGTGGTAAGGGACAATTTTCATGCAGAGATGGAATGATTATGAGTAAAAGAGGGAACTGCCACAATCTGAGATCCTTTCAATCAGGATCTGTCAAAGATTCAATCTTGGGGAAACTAGCCAGTCAGGTCCTACAGTGTCAATAACTTTGATCTTCCAGGAAATATCTAAGTTAAGGTAAAAGTTTAACTTTGATGAGACCATAAAAATCTTGTCCAGTATCAGATTATTCTTTGTGTTGTGTTGCATAACAACCATACAGTATGGTCAAACAGAGATCTGGGAGGAGCTCAGGACTACCTGAGAAGGTAACCATCCATAAAAAAAATAAAAAAAAAAAAAAAAAAACGGCTGTAAGTGAAAACAAGAGTCAGTGCTTGGTATAAAGCAAACTCTCTGGATGAAAGAGCTGGGATAATCCTTTACCTCCATTCCATTCATTGTAGCTCAGGGATAAAACGATGACTTTAGACATGGTTGGATTAGCTTTGGGCTTCCAAGGAAACAGAAATGGCCAAAACTTTGGCTCCTACTCTCCTGAGCTTACAGTCTAATTACATCAGACACAGAGGCATCAGTTAGCCTTTCCTGACTCCTCAACTGCCCATCTTAATCATTTTAAAACTATTTTTGAACCACATATATGTATGTTTTATATCATATATGCATATTTACACACATTTATGTGTATAAACACATTTACATTATATATAAATATTACAGCTTATGTAGTAGATGTGTGTATGTGCTTGTATATGTACATACATATATACATATATATATATATACACACACACATAGATAGTTACTATTTTACTTTTGTATTTATGTACATAGGGTCTTTCCACACAAGGAACAGACAATCGAGGGGTAGGAATTATTTTCACTTTGTTTACAGTACAGGGGGAGGCCACAGAGTTGCCAATAGGATTATTACTCCCTTCTGGCAAGAATGTTTCACTACTTTCAGAAGGAGGGCAGGAAAGAGGCTGGTCCATCCAGAATCCTCACCTCTTCCACTCTCTCAAAGCCAGGAAAACCTACGTTAAAATCTTGCTTCAAATACATATTGGCTACGTGACTAATGTGAAATAAATCAATCTCTCAGAGCTCTATGAACATCTCTCTAAGCCTTTAAGTTTCAGAGAAGCTGCCCCTGAGCTGAATTGGTCAAAGAAGTGTTTTCACCAAAACCACAAGTCCAGTTCCTATCCCTTCCCTTTTTAAATTTCTTTTTTTTTTAAACTATGAATTTAGCAAACATCAACTGGCATAAACATTTCAATCTATAAAAAATAGGAAACAACTTCTGATGTGTGTGTGTATGTTTAAATGTGCATTAAATGTGAGAGGCAACTAGGTGGCTCAGTGAAGAGAGCGCTGAGCAGCAATTAGGGAGATCTGAAGTCAAATCCAGTCTCAGACACTTAGTTGCTGTGTGACTCTGGGCAAGTCACTTAACCCTATTTGCCTTAATCTACTATAGAAAAAGAAATGGCAAACCGCTCCAATATCTTTGCCAAGAAAATCCCATGGACACTATGGTTCATGGAGTCCCAAAGAGTCAGATTGTGGTTGAATAATAATAAATTAAATTCCATAGGCAGTATGGTAGAGTGGATAGAGAACTGTATTTGGAAACTAGGAATATCAGGGTTCAAGTTTCTCCTCTGTCACACTGTGTGATGCTGAGCAAATCACTTAATCTCTCAGTGCTTTAAGTAACTGTGGGTTCCTTATACCAATGAAATCACAGAGCCAGTCCCCCTCCCTTTGGTAAATTTAACTTAGTATACAAAATTTCATCTCCTGAACTTTATTCTGTGAATTTTCAAATGTTACATTGATGCTTCCCCCTTTTTTCTCCATTTCTTTTTTTAAACTATCACTACCCACCACTTCCTCCTACCTTTAATAGAAGTCCTCCCTTATAATAATGATAGAAATTATAGAACATCACATTGTTCAGATCTGAAAATTGATGTCTTCTGCACCTCTAGGTCATCACTTCTTTGCTAAGAGGAGGAAAGCACGACTCATTATGGGTCATCTCTGGTAATTGCTACTTCCTTCTGTTCTATTAGAATATTGAATTTTTGGACCTTTGAAATATCCCACCTGGGGCAAAGAATCTGTTGCCTCAAACTACTTATGGCCCTGATGTAATACAGGTAAGGCAAGGCAGGAGGTGATTACAACGGAAAGGAATAGACAATACCAAACAATATAACAATGACCAAACGATGACCAAAAAAGACATGGGGAATCTAGAGAATTTAGGGAAAGTCCCTTAACCTGGCTCATCATCCTCTCCTCAGTTTCTACTCTTTCTGAGCCTTCATGATGATGTCCCCTCCCAATCCAATCTTCACTTCCACCATTCTGATGAACTGATCTTCTACCCTTTCCTCAGTCAGACATAGCAACAGTCACATTGTGGATCTCACCATTATCCACAAGTATTTCGCTTCCTCCATCAAAGACCTGACGTCTCTCTGACTATAACTTATCATTCCATCTCTCCCTGTGCCTTACCCTCTCCTAAACCTAGCTTTGCCCTCTGCCCAACCTTCAATCTCTTCAGTACCTTTTTTAAGTCACTGGGGTTAAGTGATTTGTCCAGGATCATACAACTAGTAAATGTCTGAGGGTAGACTCAAATTCAAGTCCTCCTGACTCCAGGGCCGCTGCTCTATTCACTATACCACCTAGCTGCCACCACTGTTCAGGACTTTCTCAAGATATTGTTCTTTGAATTTAATTTTCCTTCCTTCCTAATCCTGACCCTAGAGTTAAGAAATTCATCTCTGCCACTCTCCTTTCCTCTCAAGAGTAACTATAGAGAAGCAGGATATCTTTGAAAGTTATATATTTAATTTATGATATTACATTTGTTAAATCATTCACTGAATATATGTATATACCATACTTAACATATTATACTTAAAAGGAAAAGCAAGGTATATGAAATAGATTTACAACTTTATACCCAGTCCTCCAACCCTCCTTTTCTGTTCAGCTTTGTATATGGAAATATTTCTTTTATTTGATGTTTGTTTAATTCAGAATAAAAATGTAAAAATTATTTAAAAAACCAAACTAAATGATTGAAGGCAGTTCCAACACAGTTGTGATGGAAAGAGCCATCTGCATTTAGAGAGGGTACTATGGAGACTGAATGTAGATTACAGCATAGTGTTTTCACTTTTGTTGTTGTTTGCTTTTTTCTTTCTCATTTTTTTCCCTCTTTTGATCTGATTTTTCTTGTGCATCATGATAAATGTGGAACTATGTTTGGAAGGAAAAAACCCAAACCAAAGAGGTTTGGATATAGATTTCAAATGGCAGACTCTGGAGTTTGAATTTCATTCCGAAGGCTGCTTTAGCCTCTATTCCCACTTCTTTTGCTCTCCCTGGTGGCCTCTGAGATAGGGGTCTAAGGTGCAAAAGGGTTTGAGAAAGTATCCTACCCTAACCACATGACCTGTTTGGAAGCAACCAGTCTAACTAACCCAAGCATTTTCACATGGGAAAGGCTCTCCAAGGTTCTCAAAGACGGCATGATACAGAACTGTTCCTTGAGTGAAATTGGCCAAAGTACCCAGGGGGAAACTCAACTAAAATACTCTAATATACTCACATCTTTTTTTGTGTTCAGTGGTATCTTTTTTTTAGTTCAATAGTGTCTGCTATATGCAAGACTGTGTTAGGTGCTAGCATTTTTTTTTAAAGTGATACAGTTCCTGCCCTCAAGGGGCTTATAGTCCACTGGAGGGGGAAGAGAAGAATATGTTCCTATATGTGTATTTCAGGCATCTAAAGGTACTTCATTCATCTTCTCTCTGTCTGGGATGATATTCTCCCAAATTACCACTTATACTGACAAGTATAGAAGTCATTCTGACCATGGATACCATACCATAGCAATTCATGGTCCCAAGATTAATCCTGGTGTAAAGGAAATATATCATTACACTTAGGACTATAGCTTTTGAATTCCTACTGAGATATCTCTTATTTATACAAATTAGTCATAAGGAAACAATGAATGGTTTTTGAAAAAAAATAATTTTATTAATATCTTTTGTTTACTCAGATAGATTTTCCCATGTACCATTTCTCCTTCCCTTCCCTGAGTCATTCCTTATAACAAAGACTGAAAGAAAAGAAAAAAAATTCATTAAGATTACCTAAACTAATCTATTTATTTAGTGCTATACCAATCAAACTCCCAAGAAATTATTTAACTGACCTAGAAAAAATAACAACAAAATTCATCTGGAAAAACAAAAGGTCAAGAATTTCAAGGGAATTAATGAAAAAAAATGCAAATGAGGGTGGCCTAGCTGTACCAGATCTAAAACTATATTCTAAAGCAGTGGTCATCAAAACCATTTGGTACTGGATAAGAAATAGAGTAGTGGATCAGTGGAATAGGTTAGGTTCACAGGACAAAATACTCAATGACAATTGTAATCTAGTGTTTGATAAACCCAAAGACCTCAGTTTTGGGGATAAAAATGCACTATTTGACAAAAACTGCTGGGATAATTGGAAACTAGTATGGAAGAAATTAGGCATTGACCCACACCATATACCAAGATAAGGTCAAAATGGATTCATGATCTAGGCATAAAGAATGATATTATAAACAAATTAGAACAATGTAGGATGGTTTACCTCTCAGACCTGTGGAGGGGGAAGGAATTTGTGACCAAAGAAGAACTAGAGGTCATCATTAATCACAAAATGGACAAGTTCGACTATATCAAGTTAAAAAGTTTTTGTACAAACAGCATGAATGCAGACAAGATTAGAAGGGTAGCAGTAAACTGGGAAAATATTTTTACATTCAAAGGTTCTGATAAAGGCCTCATTTCTAAAATATATAGAGAATTGACTCAAATATATAAGAATTCAAGCCATTCTCCAATTGATAAATGGTCAAAAGATATGAACAGACAATTTTCAGATGAAGAAATTGAAACTATTTCTAGTCACATGAAAAGGTGCTCCAAGTCACTATTGATCAGAGAAATGCAAATTAAGACAACTCTGAGATACCACTACACACCTGTCAGATTGGCTAAAATGACAGGAAATGATAATGATAACTGTTGGAGGGGATGTGGGAAAACTGGGACACTGATACATTGTTGGTGGAACTGTGAATGGATCCAACCATTCTGGAGAGCAATTTGGAACTACGCTCAAAAAGTTATCAAACTGTGCATACCATTTGACCCAGCAGTGTTTCTATTGGGACTATATCCCAAAGAGATTTTAAAGGAGGGAAAGGGACCCACATGTGCACAAATGTTTGTGGCAGCCCTTTTTGTAGTGGCAAGAAACTGGAAATTGAAAGGATGCCCATCAATTGGAGAATGGCTGAATAAATTATGGTATATGAATGTTATGGAATATTATTGTTCTGTAAGAAACAATCAACAGGAGGTTTTCAGAGAGGCCTGGAGAGACTTGCATGAACTGATGCTGAGTGAAATCAGCAGAACCAGGAGAACATTATACACAGCAACAAGACTATATGATGATCAATTCTGATGGACATGGTTCTCTTCAACAATGATGTGATTCAAACCAGTTCCTATTGTTCAGCGATGAAGATAGTCATATACATCCAGAGAGAGGCCTGTGGGAACTGAGTACAGACCACAACACAGCATTTTAACACTTTCTGTGAATATTTCCATGCATTTTGTTTTCCTTCTTAGGTTGTTTTTTTCTTCTTCTCTTTCTAGATCTGATGTTTCTTGTGCAGTAAGATAACTGTATAGATATGTATACATGTATTGGATTTGTCATATAATTTAACATATTTAGCATGTATTAGATTACCTGTCATCTAGGGGTGGGGGTGGGGGGCGGGGGGAAGGAGGGGAAAAGCTTGGGGAAAAAAAAGGTTTTTGCAAAGGTCAATGTAGAAAAATCACTCATATGTTTTGTAAATAAAAAGCTTTTAATTTAAAAAAAAAAGAAAGTAAACTTCCTCAAGGCAAAAAAAAAAATTCATTAAGATCAATCAATACAGGGGCAGCTAGGTGGCAAAGTGGATAGAGCACCAGCCCTGAAGTCAGGAGGACCTGAGTTCAAATCTGATCTCAGACACTTAACATTCCCTAGCTGTGTAACCCTGGGCAAGTCACTTAACCCCAATTGCCTCAGCATAAAGCAAAACCAAAAAAAAAATCAATCAATACATTGACAAAGTCTGACTTTTGTAATGCTCTACACCTGTGGAACATTGACTTTAGCAAAGGAGCAGGGAAAAGTGACTTCTTGTTTCTTATTTGGGCCAACTATGTTCTTCATAATTTTGCCACATTCAATTTCAATTGTTTTGTGGTACTATTAACTTTTTTTTCCTGAGGCAATTGGGGTTAAGTGACTTGCCCAAGGTCACACAGCTAGAAAGTATTAAATGTCTGAAATCAGATTTGAACTCAGGTCCTCCTGACTTCAGGACTGGTACACTGTGCCACCTAGCTGCCCCCTACCATTAACTCTTAAACATGGGACTTGTACTAAATGAAAAGACAAGGCCAGTTCTTCAGACAACATAGGATCAAGCTTTCTCAATCAGCCACTATCATCAAGGAAGTTCCTCCAATCAGATCAGCTCTAGGTACCAATTGCAGACATTGCCTACCTTTAGTCAGCTAACCTTGGCTTTTTTCAGCTCTATTGATTCCTGTATTTTGTCTTCAATTTCTGTAAGCATTTGCTTTCGCCAGTTTCTCTGTCTTTTTAAACCTCAAATCAGAGCCTCTAATCATATGTAAAAAAATCCCAAATTGACATTTCTGTCAGATGTGCTACAAAGAATTAATACATAATCTAGTCTCAGGGTTAAAAATAGTTCTTTCAAAGTTTCCAACAATAAAAATAAAAGAAAATTTTTTTAAAAAAATCCTCTGTAAATTAGCTATTGTAAAATTGCATTTATCACCTTTATATTTTGGCCTCTGAAAAGCCTTGCTTTCACTCCAGTCCTCTCAGAATTTTAGGTCTCTCTTCAAGACCCTTTTTTATGAGGGGCTGCCTTTTTCTTCAACACTGTCTGTGTTTCTCTTCAAGGTGCCTTTCAATCTATTTAAACAAAAACAATATCTATTCACCTTCCAAAATAAGTAAAATAAGAAAGGGGAAGCATCTTCCATATATATAGTGTGCATATGAATAAGGATAAGACAAGGTAAAATGTGATAAGGATTTTAGAGAGATTCTGGTAAAGTGCTGTTAGAAAACCTGAGCAAGCAGAAACACTTTTTACTCTGAGGGATGGAGGAAGGCTCCCATCAGGAAGAAGTAGAACCAAAAGTTAGAGTTGAGAAGGGAGCACATCTCAAGCCTGAGAGGTACAGTCTCACAAATGAACACAAATGGACAATCCAGTCCAGTTTGGATGCCAAGTAAAGTAAAAGGTAATGAATCCTCCTCCCAGGGGTGTTGTGAGGATCCAGTGAGATCATAACTATAAAGCATTCAGCACAGTGCCTGGCACATAAGAAATAAAATCCTTTTCCTTATTTGTATAATGAAGGGATTAGATTCTTTGACCTTTAAGTCTTCTTACTCTGATTTTGGAGTTTTATATGATCTTTTTTTTCTTTCTTCCATTTATTTATTTCATTTTCCCCCTCTTTTTTTTCTCTCTCAATGGAGAGAAAAACTTTTTCTCAGTCCTTTTTATCAGTAAGACCTCTCTGAGACTACTCCTTGGTTTATCCTGTCTAAAGTTTGTGTATAACCATTTGCATTTGTCTTCCCTTTTAGATTGTAAACTCCTTGAGGGTCTTTTGCCTTTCTTTGTGTTTCTTTAGCTATTATTGTTATTGTTGTTATTATTAATGTAAAGTTATTAAGGTTTTGTTTATTTCTACAAGTTGTTTTGCTGTTGTAGCTGAGGCAACATCTCAGTGGAAAGACCCCTGGACCTGGAGGGAGAAAACCTAGGGGCAAATCCCAGCTTTGGCATTTATTAAACACATGAGCTCAGACGAATGACTTAACTTCTCAAGGATTCAGTTCCTAAAGTGCAAAATGAAAAGATTAGATGAGATGACCTCTTAGATCCTTTCTGGATTTGTGAATTGATCTTTTAAGTCCTGGGTTTTTCCTGAGCTGGAGGAGACTAGATGGCTGCCGCTGTTCGTTTCATCTCAAATTCTTTGTTTCTACATCTGTATATATTGCTTTCTTCCAGTGGAATGTAAACTTCCTTTAGGGCAGGAAGTGTCTCATTTTTGTCTCTGTATCCCTAATGCTCTGCACAGTGCCTGGCAGACAGTAGACACTTAATGCTTGTTGGATGGATGAGAGTGAGATAGGAAAGGCAGAAGGGGGCCAGTTTGTGAAGGAACAAACAATGCAATGGACAGAGGCCACTTGACTTGAGACATTAGGGACAGTGGCTTTTTTTCTCTGGTTTTTTTTAAGAGCATGGATTAATCCCACTGGGTTGAGTAATTCTACCTACTGGCTAATCCTACCTACCCATCTGAGTGTGGATGGAGCTCATCAGGATTTTGAACTCTACAGGTGGGGTCACACCCAGGTTCTCCCAGATTAAAGCCAAACATCCAGGAAACCCCAAACCAGGAAACCGCTGAAAATTCTAAAGAGAATCTAAGCATTTCTCATTTTTCTTCCAAATTCTGGTCGTTGCTATTTTCTCTGTTGTGGTGGTTAGAATGCGGGTCTGTGATTCAGAAGATCTAGTCTTGGATACTAGCGGTATAACCATGTGTAAATCACTTAATCTCATAAGGTAGTTGTAAGGTTCAAATGAAATAATATATGGAAAGCATTCTGCAAACCTTAAAACTTAGACAGATAGATAGACGGACGGATGGACAGACGGATGGATAGACAGACAGACAGATAGATAGATAGATAGATAGATAGATAGATAGATAGATAGATAGA
>JAJPUD010000882.1:96947-185067 GCA_023553655.1 Myrmecobius fasciatus
AGATAGATAGATAGATAGATAGATAGATAGATAGATAGATAGATAGATAGATAGATAGATGTCAGCTTATTATCCGTATTCCCTGACGTGGGGAAATGGGATGAGGTGTGGATATTAATCTGTACCTCATTTTGAGAGCAGATGAGAGTATTTAACTCTTCCCCCCCCCACCCTTGCTTTTCTGTCCCTAGTACTTGATATCGTGCCTGATACACATAGCAAGCATTTAATAAAAATTAGTTGACAAAAGAATAAGGGGCTAAGAATGAGAAAGATAAGAAGCTTGGGAAGAGGGACCGGGAGGAACAGATGCAGGATGAGAGGTAATATCAATGAGAGTTAGGGGGACCGAAGTCCAAAGAGATGGGGAGACAAGGGAAAAGGGGGATGAAATAGAGAAGGGACAGGGAGACTGGGAGAAAAAGGAAACAGGGTAAATGAAAGAAAAGAAGATAAGGGACAAAGATGAATCAATTAATACGATTTTAAGAGTGCTAGGCATTAGGCTGTTGCTAGGGTTACAAAGAGTCTTTTATCCCAAGAAACTAATATTCTAGATAGAAAAAAGAAAAAGAAAAAAAAAAAAAAAAGAACGGATTGAGGAGAAAGGGAAAGTGTGCAGGGAATGCTTTTAGGTATGCTCCAAGGTCCCTAATCACGGTCTTCTAGAAGCAGCAGATATAATAGAGAGAGGCTAAGTGGTTAATTCAGTAATTAGTGTCACAAAGGCTTGAGTTCAAATCCTGATTCAGATATATAATAGCAGTGTGATCCTGGACAAGTCACCTAATTTCCTCTTAATTTGTTTTCCTAATTGTAAATAGCACCCATCTCACAGAGTAGTGGTAAGGATCTAATAAGAAAATGCATAAAAAGTGTTTTGCAAATCTTAAATGCTAGCTATTATTATTAGGAAGACAGGTTTTATTTTATTGTCTTCATTTTCTGCACCTTTTTCTTTTAAAAAATAAGCGTGGGGGGGTTTGTTCTCTTCATGAATTTTCTCCCTTTTCTAAGGCTTTCCCCCCCCCCCTCCCCATTTATTCCTTTCTTAGGCTGTATTCCTGGTGGTATGAAAGCTATTACATTGTCTACTTCAGGTTTCTTCCAGAAAATCCCTACGTCGCCGCTCTAAAGTGGCTCAGGGGACAGTCCTGGCCTGAGAGTCACAAAGATCTAAGTTCGAATCCTGCCTCAGCAGCAGCTGTGCTCTCCCTCTCTCTCTCTCTCTTTTTTTTTTTTTTTTTTTTTTGTTTTTTTTGCTGAGGCAATTGGGGTTAAGTGACTTGCCCAGGGTCACACAGCTAGGAAGTGTCTGAGACCAAATTTGAACTCAGGTCCTCCTGACTTCAGGGCTGGTGCTCTAACCACTACGCCACCTAGCTGCCCTGTGCTCTATCTCTTAAGGTAGTTGTGTAGGTGACATGAGTTGTAAAGCTCTACGATCACTATTATAGTTAATATATCTGGCATCTTATGCCCTGCCCGGGGTGGGAGGGAAGAAGGAGGGTGTTGGGCAAATCACATTCCCCTACTGGGCCTCGATTTCCCCTTCCGACTCCCCCATGCCTTCCATTTCTAGGGAGTGGGTGCAGAGACCCCCAAGGACACAAAGACAGACCGGGGGCGGACGAGATCTCGTGAGGCTCGGCGGGAGGATCTAGAGCCAATAGGTGCACTAGCTCCTGGATCTCTGTTCTATGATTGGTCACTCTCACCGAGCGACAAGTTACCATGCCGTGATTGGTCTCTTTAGT
Source organism: Myrmecobius fasciatus (assembly GCA_023553655.1). Classification (NCBI taxonomy): domain Eukaryota; kingdom Metazoa; phylum Chordata; class Mammalia; order Dasyuromorphia; family Myrmecobiidae; genus Myrmecobius; species Myrmecobius fasciatus. Next base: position 98,705 of record JAJPUD010000882.1, read on the forward strand.
ACAAGACTGGTGACGCAAGGGGCGGGGACCTAGGAGGTGCTTGTGGTCTGTGATTGGCCAATATGGATCTGAGACCGAAACCAATACTGGAGGATTTACGCCGCCATTGGTCCCTACCCCGGGGGACGGGACAGTCCCAGAGGAGGTGTGGTCAGGGCCGAGATCCGGAGTGCGGGAGTCGTTGGCCGAGTAAAACTTTGGAGCAAGCGCGGACTTCGGTGGGTACCGGGCCCACGAGGGAAGCCTCGAGCCAGGCCGGGCCACGTGTTTTTGTCTGTGTGTATGTGGGAGACCAAGGGATAGGGGAACTGAGGGGGCCTGAGAGGGAGTGGGGACTAATGGGATGTCTGAGAATATTTAGTGGGGGAGGGGTAAGGAGAAGAGCCTGGGGAGGGCCCGGGAGTCTGGTCCCCGGGTTTCCTCAGATGGCCGCAGTCTGACCAGAGAGTACACAGAGGTCTGGTTGGGGGGGGGGGTGGTCCTGAGAAGAGGTTGGGGGAGAGGCGATTCTAGAAAACGGCCCGAGGAAGGTTTTGGGGGAGGGGGTTAGCGGGCGGGGCGGCCGGAGGGCTGAGGGGGTGGGGATAGCTGGAGGGCTGTGTTTGTGTGGGGATGTCTAACCAGAGAAGGGTGTGAGGGTCTCTGACAGGTCTGAAAGGACTTTGGGGTGGGGTCTGTATGGGAGGGTTGATGAGAATCTTTGGGGGGAATCTAATAGGGCAGATTGAGGGTCTGGGGACATGGGGTCTAAAAGGATATTGGGGTGGGGTCTATGTGAGAGGGTTAACAAGAGAAATTTGGGGGGATCTGATAAGAGGGGTGTCTGAGGGACTATGAGGGGATCCGAAAGAGGATATTGGGGAGATCTAATAGTGCGTGAGCATCTACTGGGGTCTGAAAGAGGATGATACAGGATCTTGAAGGAGGGGTGGCTGAGGGTCTGGGAAGGTCCGAAAAAGGATTTTGGGGGGTCTTGCAGGAGGGGTGGCTGAGGATCTTTAGTGAGGGGTGTTTGATATTCTGGGTGGGTGGACAGGGTGTCTGTGAGGGTGCTGATGAGAAGGGGGTGGGTGCATAGCAGACCACCACTCCTGGTAGAAGGGGAGTGCCCTGCTGAACTTGGGGCCCCCAGACAAAGCCGGCTTGGATGAGGGTGGGGTGGGAATGGGAGAAAGACTTGATTAAAAAATTGACTTGGAAACCCGGTTCTGCAGCTCTTCCTTGTGGGGCTGGCGGTGTTTGGCTTCCTCCCCTTTTAAGTCTAGGGAGGGGCAGGGCTTCCACTTCAAAGGCTGCTCCCCTTGAAGAGGGAGTTAATTATTACCTGGACCCACCACTCTTGGCTGAGGCTTTTCTATTTCACTGCTCTTATCTTTGGGTTCCTGGGCTTTGCCCCTTCCTCCCCCCCAGTGGGGCTTGGTCAGTGCCTGCCAGGCTGGCAAACCACAACCCCCTTGTCGGCTCTCTCTAGTCCTGCCTCTGTCACCCAGGATGTTCCTCCGCCTTCAGGAAAAGCCTTCTTAAGGTGTAGAATTGGAAGCTGTTCTTAGAGGCCAACCATGTCAGTTTGATGTAGTGAGATTGGAGTCAGGGAAGCTGGAGATTGCCTCCTGCCTCAAAGACTTGGTAGTTGTGGGACCCCTGGCAACTTTCTCCCTTTGTAAATGGGAGCACTTACCTGCCAGGGTTGTGGGAGGATCAAAGGAGTTTTATATATATATATATATATATATGTGTGTGTGTGTGTGTGTGTGTGTGTGTGTACAAGGCACTCCGAAGTATCGTATAAACATTATCTATCATTTAGTCCAGCCCAGAGATAGAATGGTCATATAGTCAAGAAAGTAAACAAACATTTATTAGGTACCTGTTATGTGGTAATGGGGTTATAGTCCTGATTGTTCTAGAACTGAATAGCTGAGAAATCATCACAAAATACTTTGTGGAGAGAAAAAAGGCTCCTGTCCTGTCCCCCTCCCCTCACCCCTTGGGGGCCTAACTTTTGGTCGGCTCTTCCTCTGTTTTAGAATACCAGAGACAATGTCGGTCACCAGCCATGAGACCCGGAAGTCTCGCTCCAGCTCTGGCTCCATGAACATACAGATCTTCCACAAGCCAGGCCACGCAGACAGCCTGCTGACCCATCTGAACTTGCTGCGCCAAAAGTGCCTCTTCACCGATGTGGTGCTCAAGGCCGGGAGTGGTGTTTTCCACTGCCACCGAGCTGTGCTGGCTTCCTGTAGCTACTACTTTGAGGCCATGTTTGGAGGGGGTCTGAAGGAGAGCAGAGAGGGCCACGTGGACTTCGGAGAGCAGCTGCACCCGGAGGTATTGGAGTTATTGCTCGACTATGCCTACTCGGCGAGGGTGCTCATCAATGAAGAGAATGCAGAGTCTCTTCTGGAGGCCGGGGACATGCTGCAGTTTCACGACATCCGGGATGCAGCTGCAGCCTTCTTGGAGAAAAATCTGCACCCAACCAACTGTCTGAATATGCTGGCCCTGTCTGACACCTTTAACTGTGACCGGCTGTTTGAGCTGTCCTGGAGAATGGCTTTGGCCAACTTTGCTTCTTTGTACAAGTCTGATGATTTCCTAAAACTCCCCAAAGGAAGGCTGCTGGAGCTTGTGCAGAGTGAAGACTTGGAAGTGGAGGAGGAGAGCCTGGTATACGAAGCAGTCATCGGATGGATCAAATATGACCTGCCCGTCCGCCACGACGACTTGCCAGAGCTTCTGCGTTCAGTCCGCCTGGCTCTGTTGCCCGAGGCTTACCTGAAGAACCAGGTGGCTCTGGAAGAGGTGGTAATGAACCACAAACTGGGAGAGGAGATCGTAGCAGACGCTGTGCACTGTAAAATGAGGCTCTTACAGAATGACGGGCTGGTGACGGGCTTCTGTGCCCGGCCCCGGAAGGTCAGCCAGGCTCTGTTGCTGCTCGGGGGACAGACATTCATGTGTGACAAGATTTATACGATCGACCAGACGACCAGCGACATCATCCCCAGGACGGACATTCCTAGTCCCCGCAAAGAGTGCAGCGCTTGTGCCATTGGCTGCAAAGTCTATGTCACTGGGGGCCGGGGCTCTGAAAACAGTGCCTCCAAAGACGTGTGGGTCTATGACACACTTCACGATGAGTGGGCCAAAGCCGCCCCAATGCTAGTGGCCAGGTTTGGCCATGGTTCAGCAGAGCTGGCGCATTCTCTCTATGTAGTCGGGGGCCACACGGCCGTGAGCGGCTCCTTCCCAGCCTCCCCCTCCGTCTCCCTGAAACAGGTTGAACATTATGACCCACAGACTAACAAATGGACTTTGGTGGCTCCACTCCGGGAAGGGGTTTGCAATGCTGCTGTGGTTGGGGCAAAGAAGAAGCTTTTTGTCTTTGGGGGCACCAGCGTTAACCAGATTCACTTGCCCAAAGTGCAGTGCTTTGATCCCTGTCAGAACCGCTGGACGGCGCCCACCACCTGTCCCCAAGCTTGGAGATACACTGCAGCTGCTGTGCTGGGCAGCCAGGTGATTGTGATTGGGGGTGACACAGAGTTCTCAGCCAGTTCTGCTTACCGCTTCCACAGTGACACCTTCCAGTGGTCTAAGTTTGGGGATGTGACAGCCCGAAGGATTAGCTGCCGGGCAGTCACCTGTGGAAATAAACTCTTTGTGGTGGGGGGCTACTGTGGGACTCAGCGCTGCAAAACCCTCGACTGCTACGATCCCTCCTCAGACACCTGGAGCAGCATCACAACTGTGCCTTATTCCCTCATCCCCACAGCATTTGTCAGCACCTGGAAGTATCTGTCTGTCTGAAGAGCACCCTGGTAGAGAGGAATGAGGAAGGTAAAAACTGGTGTTTTTCCTAGCTAAGTGTCGGTTAAAGCTCCCCCTCATCCTTCAGGCCCGTAACAAGATGGCAACATGGGCTCTTTCTACTGCCAGGCTCTCCCTAAATTGCTACTTTCTCAATTCCTGCTGTGGTTTTGCTTTCACATAAGTTTGCTGAACTATATTTAGATCTCCTTAACTATGGGTTTTTGAAGTGTGGTTTGAGATTAAATGTCATCAGTAACTCAGGCCACTTTGTCAAACTTCACACATATAAGCTGCTGTCCTCTTAAAACAAATTTATCTAATTATATTGCAACGTGTCTTCAGATTCAGGATAGACAAAATCTGCCTTATAGGAAACCTCAGTAATACCTTAAGGATCAGGAAGTAAAAAGTAATATGAGAGGGTGGGGAGTTCTGAGTGAAGGCAGAATCTTGGATGGAAAGTGGAAAATGGAAACTGAGATTCAGTCTGGTTCAGCCACAATGATAACCAGAGCTTGTCCACTGCCATAGTGGCCTTAAAGTAGCTTTTCTTGGACGTGGCCCTCATGTGCATCCCTAAGACTCTGGCTTTTTCATAGTTCAGGGGTTCGCTTACACTGGCCTTAAACCGTTGAAGTTATTCTTATTCACGTCTTAAACAGAATATCCCAACTTTTTTTTAAATTAATTTTCAAAATATATACATGGGTAATTTTCAACATTCATCCTTACAAAAACCTTGTAGAACTTCCAACTTCTTAATGAGCCACGAATTGCATTAGAGAAACTTAATATGATTCCATAACACATTATTATGTGTCAGAGCAGGATGGGACCCGATCTTCTCAGGGCAAAGGACAATTTTAATTCTCTTTTGAAAAACATGAAAGCTTTTTCCTTGAGAAGGAAAGACCTAGCCAGGCCATTTTCTATATATCTTAGCACCTCCATGCTCTGCACCTAATCACTGTTTTTTGAGTTGAAAACACCTACCTACATATCCTAAAAGGAGAAAGCCCAGTCCTTTAGTCCTGGGATCCTGAGGGCAATTTGTTCTGCCTGTAGAATCTAACTTAAGAACATTGGTTCCTTCTCTCCTGCTCCCCCCTATAACTTCTCATTACTATGCAATCATTAACCACATGATGCCTTCTTTTATTCTCAACAGGAGACCTGGGCATCTGCTTTCATTTTGGTGCTGCAGAGGATCCTCTTTGTCAGCCGAGTGTTGTCTGCTCTTGAAATATCCCGTCCACACTCGAGTCCTGCCTGGCAGTTGGCAGGGTAGCATCTGTTACAGATGTGGCTTCTGGGATCACAGGGGCAAAGTGGGTCTGCCACCTAATGAGGCAAGCGTTTTGACTGATGCTGGTTATGTAGACTTGGGACAGATACAGTGAACCCAGTTGAGTGAATGAAAGGAAGAAGGGGTTAGAGACCACAGTGCAAGACCCCTGTGGCAAGTGATCACAGCCACTGGAAGATGGTCGTCATTGTCACTGCTCATTCCTGTTAAAGATGAGGAGGGCAGTAGGTGAAGCAGAGAGGACTTTTTTAAGTGCCATGTCCATACCTTCCTGCCCAAACAGTTGTAGTCATTGCTGTCCCAGATTGCAACATTTCTGCCCTCTGGGGCCAACCTGTTCTCTTCAGTCTGCTTTGCCAGTTGTGACACCCTTGTCCATGTTGGTGGATTTTGGTCAGTGAAAAATGCTGACCAGTGTCAAGCCTCCTGGTATTAAATGAGACGGGGCTGTGAAATGACAGCTGACTTAGGTGACGTGAAAATTAGCTAGAGGCAGTTCCCAAAGAGATCTGCAGTAGAAGCATCTTTAGAATCTGTGTGGCTTTCCAAGATCAGGCAATTGAAGATTTGCCCCCCCCTTTTTTGGGGGGGGTAATATAAGGCTTAATAACTATAGGCACCCATGGTTTAAGAAAAAAGTTTTCCCTGATACTTTTCTGTCTTTAGTTCTTTATTTTGACTTTTAATATTTTCTTGAATTTGTGTAGTTTTTATTCTTGTATTAACATTTAATTATTAATTGCATCATTTATTTAAAATTTAAAAACATGTCTGTTTTTAGTGTGTAGTTTTTGGTTTTTCTAATCAAGTTCAAAGCTGCCTTAATAAAACTAAGTCATGAGAAAAAAGAGGGCTGGCACTTCTCTTCATGCTCCCTTGGTCCCAATTGTCTTTCAGCAGCACCAGGCTAAGAAAAATAAATTTCAATTTTGCTGTTAGGTCACATCATGGCTGCAGAGTTCTGAGTCCCAAGTGGCCTCACTGAACTAATAGAGGGGCAGCTGCCACAGAAGGGCTACCCATTGAAATCAGAGGCCTAACTAGGAATTCTCCAAGGGTCAGCTTTAAAGTTTCTAGGACTTTCACACTCTTAATTAAAGCTTTTTATTTAAAGAACGAGTGATTTTTTTACATTGACTTTTGCAAAAAAATTTTTCTGTTCCAAATTTTTCCCCTCCTTCCCCCCACCCCCACCCCTAGATGACAGGTAGTCTAATGCATGTTAAATATCTATAGTTATCTTACTGCAGAAGAAAAATCAGATCTACAAAGAAAAAAAAAAAACAAAACCTAAGAAGGAAAACAAAATGTAAGCAAATATTCACAGCATTAAAATATTGTGATCCACACTCAGTTCCCACAGGCCTCTCTCTGGATGTATATGACTATCTTCATTGCTGAACAATAGGAACTGGTTTGAATCACATCATTGTTGAAGAGAGCCATGTCCATCAGAATTGATCACTGTATAGTCTTGTTGCTGTGTATAATGTTCTCCTGGTTCTGCTGATTTCACTCAGCATCAGTTCATGCAAGTCTCTCCAGGCCTCTCTGAAATCATCCTTCAGTAATATTTTTAAAAAACTTTCTTTTTAAACAGCTTTTGAATTCCAAATTCTATCCTCTCTCCAACTCCCCCTCTGAGACAGTAATTAGAGAGGTTATGCATATTTTGAGCCTAAGTTATCATCAAACCTGTAGAAATGGGGATAATCACAACATCCAATATACTATAAGGATTGAATGAATGTGAGATGATTTGTAAACCGCAAGTGTTCCAGGGAGAAGAATGGTACAGAAAGCACTACATTCTTCCTATAATTTAGCCCACAATCAAGAGCTAAATGAGCTCCTGGTTCTAGAGTGGAGACTCTTCAGAGCAGAGCAGTCCCATGACTGAAGGCACTGGGTCCAGCCTGCTGCCCATGCAAGGGCCAAGTGTTCCTAGACCCATCTTCCTTGATCATCAGCTAACACATACAGCTATTAGCCACTCCACTTTATAGAGGGGGAAAGTGAGGCTGTGCTTTATGTTACAAACTCCATGTTTTAGCTGAACCTTCTGTCTCCTCAAAAAGGAGGGCGCTCTACAGTTGTGGGTGCCTGATGCCCCCAAACTGCTTCTCAGACCCTGCTCAGCCTAGGGGTCATTCCAGAGCACCATGGGCTGATTCCTTGTGAGGATACTGCAGGGGTTCCTGGCCTGAGCAAATCATCTTCCCCAGGAAGACTGGCTCTCTGGCTCACACAAGCTTCCTTTATGGCATAGACTAATTAAAGTCTTCCCCCCCCCCCAAAAGGACCCTTACCCACTAGCAAGTGTGTCTAGAGTAACAGGCATGGTACCTTCCTTTTGCCTTTTATGGCCAAGTCCCCCATCCTTTCCCTCACTTGAGGTCATCAACATCTGACAAGATGTAAGAGCTAATACTCACCCCTTGATGAGCCCTGTGCAACAGAAATGCATATCCTCAACCTGTTCAAAGGTGCTGTTGGCTTCTGTTTCTTTAACTGATTAGTCCTCCCTAAACAAACTGCTTTCATTTAAGCTACTTCCCATCAACATTGTCACTGATTTTATTATGTAGTTGTGCATATGTGTGGCAAATCCCCAATTGAGGTCAGGGGCCCACGTCTTATTTTCCCTTTCCTTCAAAACTGAGAGGCTTGGGGCAGTGGATAAAGTACCGGCCCTGAAGTCAGAAGGAGCTGAGTTCAAATCTGGTCTCAGACACTTAACATGTCCTAGCGGTGTGACCCTGGGCAAGTCACTTAATGCCAATTGCCTCAGCAAAAAACCAAAAAACTGAGAGGCTTGAAGTATCAGAAAGAATGCTGGATTTGGATTTGAAATTGGGGCAATAAATTATGCTGTAAAGGAGCAAGTAAATTGATAGTTTCTAGATTCACTAATCTAAATGCAGGATTTTTATTTTATCACATGTGACATGCTGAACCAATTAGAAGTTTTAAACCGACATACCAATTGAAATATAAACTATATCCCACTAGGACCTGTAGTTGAGCACTGACATGTACTACTTGTGAATGAGCTAGTGTTTTGGTTTTGTCGTTTGACTTATTTTTCTTGATGATAAAAAGGAAACTTTTTATATTGGTCTCCAAGTTTTGCACATGAATCTCATTTTAAAAAATGATTTCTCTGTAAATGTACTTTTAAAAATGTTTGATGTTTAAATGTTTGAAACACTTTAAAATGTACTGAAAGCAGTTACAAAATGAGTACTACTAAAGTTTATAAAAAAGATAAATGATGCAAAATACTTAAAAAAAATTAAATGGGGACAATAATGCTCAAATGTTGCCAGAACATAATTGATGTACAGACATCAATTAATGAGTGAATGTCAAGCAGTTTGTAAAACAAACATCAGCTTTTATTATCACAGCACAGTAGCTATTTCATTCATTTTGATTGAATTTCACTAAATCCAAGATAAAATCTTCCCATCAAATGGTGGGAGCACCATTAGAAAGAACTGAATCAGGCTTGAATAGCACTGTGGTGCTCATGGAATATTCATTATAAAGCCCAGAGAGACTCCAGTGCCACTAAATTGGGAACAGATTATGGAAGGACAAACTTCACAGAATAAGGTATGGATGGGTGGTGAAGAAGTCCCCCAGCCCCCATATTCATGGCTCTAAGTATCCCAACATGTAATTATTACATCGCGGTAGTAGGGGGTCACACCTTAGGGTTCTCTGTAGCCCCATACAGGACCCAATAGAAGGCAAAGAATATTTAGACAATAACAGTGCAAAGAAATACAATTTTGAAAGATTTAATACAACCAAGTGTGTTTCCAGAGAACTGAAGAAGTCTGCTGCTCACCTCCCGATACACAGGTAATAGACACGCACACAACACAGAATGGGAAATTCTGTGGATTTTTGTTTTTCGTGCTTTCATTAAGTTTTCTTTTTTTCCCCTGGGATGTATGTGGGTGAAAGAACTTTGTTAACTAAAAAGGAGAAAAATTAAAATTAAAACTAATCAAATTAAAAACAAAAAACAACAAAAAAAGCTAAGGCTGAAATTGATTTGCCCAAGTTTGGAGGTGCAACATTCTAAGCTTTGTCATTACCTTAAAATAGCCTCTCAAAGAAAAACTTTGTGTTTACACTGATCACAAATGCATCCCATCCCCAGATATGGAAGGAATGGAGGATGGACAAGTTGGAAGCAGCGCACAGCACCATGAGAGTGTGCAATCCCAGCTCCCTAACCCAGCTAAATCCAGATGAGACCCCAAGACCAGCTATCCCTTGGCATGGCTAGTCTTTCAGAGCAATATGAAACTGATACTCAGACACATTTTAACTTGACACACAAAGCTTATTTTAGTAATTTTTTTATTGCTAGAAATCAGTACTTGGGTTCCCAGGTTGTTCTGAAATCGTGTGGCCAAAAGCCAGCACAATCATTATATATATATAAAAAAAAAAAAAAAATCCCCACAAAAAATCCCCAAACAAAACAACAAACCAGGAGGTGAACCTAAGATCACAATACAATTAACGAAGTGCACGAGTCAACAGAAATATTAACGTGCTTAACCATCAATTTTACAAATAAAATTAGATACTAACAAGAAGTGATGGGGATACCACTGGCAAGGGAATAACTATTTACAACCATGCCTTCTAGCAGAACTGAGAAACCTCCTCAACTTCAGGGAAGAAGACAATCCTCCTATCATGATTATTCAAGAGATCACAAAGTCACTGGACTGGAATTAAAACTAAACAGCATCAAACTATCACAGCTCAGTAAAGAATCATTACGTGAGCGCAACAGAATTATAGACAAGTCGTTTTCTTTCCAAGATCAAAGAAATTTAAAGTAAACGTTTCTAAAGTGCTCCAATACTTCAGTACAAAAATATAAAACACTGATTATAAACATGGCACAAATGAAATTTAATGTGTAGTACATATATTTCAAAGGGCAATGAGAATTACTGATGGAAAGGGCTTTTTAAAATGGCAAAAACAGTTTTTCTCTCTCAGAACTTTGCTTGCTGGGCAGGACCTGCCACCATAACAGAAAATGAAATCAATGCTGACTCATGATTGTATAATCCTTCCTTTAAGGAGAGGATGGGGGTGGGGAGAGAGGCGATAGGGAGACACAAGATCCCAGGTGTTAGGGACTCATTTCTGGGCTGACAGCAAACAATGTTCTAAGTGCCAGAAAGGGTTTCCCTTATTAGAGTGAAGGTAAGAAGGAAGAAAAGTTCACGTGGGAAAAGTTTCAGCAAAAGCAGGCACTCGCCTACCCATCCTCCCAGGTGAAGCTCGGGTTTGCTGCGGGGAGATTTCTTTACCAGGCGCCATGCTGGTGGATGCAGCAAGACCATAGGGGCCATTAGTCTTTATGGGGGAAACACATCCACAGACACAAGAAACAAAAGGGACTATGGTGGCAGGAGGCTTTAGGAAAGACAGACTACCTCCTGGCACCAAGAGCTTGAGCTCTGCTCTCCTTTCTCCAGCCTGCTCTCTCCTGGACAGCAGGCTGCTGCTTCCACAATCACCTGGCTACATCCCCTTTGTAGTAGGGAGAAAGAGGTCCTGACAAGGCCCTGGACAGAGCCCCTTTTCTGGAAGCAACTTCCTTTCCTATTATCTTGACTGTCTGGCTTTGTACAAACTGAACTTCTGAATCTGATTTTGATTCAAAGGAACTGAAAGCTCTCTTCCCGGTTCTACCAACAAACATATTGTGGAAGCCATGTGTATAACTGTTTGGGGCTGGATTTCCCTGTGAGGATGTGTTGATAATGAGGAAACAAGGGACTCTTATGTGGCCTACTGACCGTGGACACACCTCTGCACTTGCTAGAAACATAACTGTTCAAATCGAGCTCAGGCGATTAGGCCTACAACTTTCACTGGGGGCTGACCGTTACAATGATTAAACTCTTCTGATGTCCTTAAATTGGAGGTCTGGGGAAATGAGTTGGGACTCTTCCCTGGGTATGACAGGTTACAGTCCAAACCCCCCAACCCTAGAACATCATCCAGCCATTAGCTGGCAAGTCCCACACCAACCCTCCAGAATTTGGGCCAAAGCTGAGATATGGCTGTGGATGGAAGCAGATAGAAATGATATCTAATCACCTCTCCCTAATATTAGATTTTAAAGGCATTTTCCCCCCAAGTGTCCAAAAGAACCAAAGGCAAACCAATTTCATTTCCACAACACTGGGCTAGATTAATTTAGAGAGACTTGATTCACATCTGGCCTCTGCTATTTACTCCCAGTGCTGGCTACAGTTTCCTTACTGGTGAGATTACTGAGCTAATGCTTCTCTGGTCATTTCCAGTTATATACTATGAAACCACCCCCAAACTAAGGGGAGGAAAGAGGAGAAAAATTCATATCAACATTTTACTGTAAATCACCTTTCCCAATAGCATCTGTTTTGTGCTAGCCACTAACACTTTCCTGGGACCCAACGATCAAGGTGATTCCCTCTACAGGAAACTTCAAATCATTTGCCAGCTCTTTTGGACAGATGAGAGAATGCATTGGTTACATGGCTCCTTAACCACCGAGAAGCAACACAAAATGTTTCTTTGTTTTCTGCCACTATGTTTAGCTATTACTAAATGACTAATACTTTAAAAAGATGCTTTCATCCCCATTTGAGAGCCAGACCGGGTCACTTCCTGAGGGCGATTAGCCTGATATACAACCCACACATTCTGCTTTTCCAGGGACAATGGCAGGGGATGGGGCACACAAGGAAGAAGTTGCTGTTGCTAAGAAGCAGCTTCATGGCGAGCTCGGGCTTTCCCAGCATTGCCCTAGGCTACCAGCTGAGGGCCTGCAGCTTCTATAGATCCACATACAACACCAAGTTCTGCCTTGGGGAAACCCCAGGGTATTCACCTGCAGAAGCACTTTCCCCCTGCAAAAGACCCCCCGGCAAAAGGACTGGGCACCAAGCTGCCATAAACACACACTGCTGTTTGAACAGCCAAGTTCATTTTCTTCACCATAGCAATTTCAGAATGAGGAGATTCCAAAGTAATAATACAACGGTTTGCCAATGAGAACTCCATTTTGTTACACGTGTCGAGGTTCTCTTCATCTGAGATGTTGCTGCTGATCTGTGGAGACACCAGTACCTCAACAGCCTAGCTGTGTGATAACAAAAGCCTCGGTGGGCAAGGCCCCCAGCTGTAACAATCTGACGACATTATAGAAGGATTATTGAAGACAGTAACCTATTGCACTCTCAACCTAGCTAATAACTTTTTTTAGATTTAGCATCTTCATCAATGATCAGGAAAATATCCCAATCTTAGGTTCACTATGAACCAACAAGTAATTTGCTTTGGGAATCTGTACCACACCCAGCAAAGCCTCAGAAGCAGAGACGAGCTTAAGGCTCCTTTTCTGAAGATGGACAGCACTGACTGCCAATATGGACAGCCAGGAAGGTGGGCTGCTAGCACCGCCTCCTCCAGAATGGACAAATTTCCTAAGTTGGCCTCTGTGGCCTTAAAACTATCACTTGGCTCCTGTACCCTAGGTCACCTGCCAGCTCACACACAGGGCCGAGAATCCCAGGACCTAACTGCTTTCTGAAACTCTAATGGCCACAGCTCTGTAAAACCAGATTGAAAATAGATTTCCCTCTTACCCAAAACAAGGTCCTATTATTTAGAACAGCTCCTTAGTTCATTTATAGTTCAACTTCCAATTAAAACTTTTTTTCTAAAAAAAAAAGAGATTAAAAACTATCAGGGAATGATTATCAGGGAATCACTGCAAATTCACCAAAAGAGCATATCATGGTGGATGGCAACATATCCAGATTTGGAATTGAGACACCCAGGCCATGTTCAAGTCCACAGTGGTTATGCCTGAAAAAGAGACAAGCAGGTGTCCACGTTATCCCAATGACCCCTGTGGAGTCCCCAGGTGCGTGCCGACTGTGTGAAGGAAACCTGGCTTCATCTGAAACGGATGTCGTTTTGGAGGAGATGAGATGCCAATTGGCACTGGCCCTCTGTGACCCTGGAGACTCCATGGAAACCCCCTCTCCAAAAGGGTGGCACCAGGTGCACCCTGCACAACAGCAGTTTAGAAATAGATGACATTTTCCTTGCTGGCATCATCTTCAGAAGCGGGCCGCATGTGCAGCTGGGCTGGGGGTGAGAGGAGCGGGGCACTGCTCGGCCTGAACATGTTTCCTGGGCCCAGAGGAGAGATCCCCGAGGTCTGGATGTCTGATGGGACACACAACTCTGAAACCAGATCCAGGCAATCCTGAGTCAGCAATCCCCTCTGTCCCAGCTTACCCACAAAACCTCCACCGGCCCTCGGCCGCTCCCTGCCCAAGGCCTTACCCTGATGCACGATGACGCTCTGGCTTGTCAGGACAGGACCTGGGACCTGGCGGGCTTTTATAGTGTTTTCTTCTTTGCCCATAAACTTGCTGAGCATCAGCTGCTGTTTTAGGTCAAAGGAGGCTAGAGGAAAAAGGAGAGGATTTGCAGGGGCTCTTTCAGATGACCTCCGCCCTCCCTGGCCCGCCATGGCTGGGGCCCTATGAAGACACCAGTTTCTGGACAGGAACCCTCTGTTGACACTCAAGCCAACAGCACGAGTGGCTCCTTTCACCATCAATGTGGTCATTCGTCACCAGGCCAAGTCAAGAGTCACTTACCCACCTCGGGAGCCTCTCCTGAATCTGTCTCCATCGCAAATTCACATGCAAGTAAGACAAAGACAGAGGCTCCCTCGTCTAGAGTTCTGTGCTGGAACCTACCGGTGGCTGTTGTAAACTTTCAATACTGATCTATGCGGGACACTATCTCGCCATTACTCTCCTTCTCACCACCAGCAGTAACTGTATCCTAACAATCTACCTTATGCAAATCTCAAAGGAGACAAAAGCCTTAGGAACAAGAAAGTGTGAGACGGCGCTTCCTCCTCAGGCTGCCTCCCCTCTCTACCATGGCTCCTGATGGGAGGGAAGCCCAGGCTGCCATCTTCTTTTTCATTTGTGAGCAGAACTGTTCTCTGCCCTAAGTCCAGGTCTGCTTGGGAGAACCCCAAAACCAGGGCTGCAGTTGCCCAGCCACACTTACTCAGGGCCCGGCCGCAGCCAGGAGACGAGAAGCGTCACTCTGCCCTGCGGCCACAGAGAAGCAGCCCCCGAGCCTGCCTGTCTGGAGCACACTAAGGAGGAATTCTAAGGAGAGGCTTTCACAAAGTGGCCACATTGTGGCTTTAGTCTTGCCTCTCACTGGCAGAGATCACAGCCTTAAATTAAATCTCAGTGGCAAATACAGCTTTAGCTTCTATTTTTACAACCATAAAAGCTGATTCAATGCCTGAAACTTAAGCTAGCTTGTCTGAGAACTTCCCACTCTTACAACTACCTCCCCCCTTCCTTCTTAGTGACCAAGACAGAAAAAAGAGATCTCTAAATAGGTGACCTAGAAGGGTACCAGGTTAAAAGGTTCCCTTTTCTCTTCAAAGCTCTTCTTTTAAAGAATAAGCCTGTTTCAATACGTTACTGCTCAAGATCCCCAAATAACTACATACAACAATCACAATGACTTAATTCCTCTCCAGGCTACTTCCCTGCCCAATAGTGACTGGCTTCTCCTTGGTCCCAGGAAAATGGTCAATGAGCCTCCTCAGGTTGAGTGTGGGAAGAGGGCACTGGCCATTAGTTACCAGCTGGGGTCACCAAGAAGGAGCCCAATCCCATTCCCCCAAGGCTGCCTGAACTGTCTGTCCAAAGGGCTTTGTGCTCTATGCATTCTGAGAGCGCTGAGGGTGAGTACCAGTGCAAACACTCACTGGAGCTGTCGGAGCGCTGGGAGGCTTTGCTCTTCCCTCCTTTCTCCTTGCTCCCTTTCGTGAACACGGCCAGCTTGGTGGGGATCTGCTGCTGGACGGCAGCTTGCTTCTGGATCTGGTTGGTGGCACTCAGGAGCTGGATCGGCACGTCGCTCTTCACCAGGCGGCCCTCGGCGGCCGTGCTGTCCCGACGAGCCACCTCGGGGCGCTCCCCATAGTCAGAGCCGCACAGCAGGGTGCTGGTCCTCACCAGGGGCTTGGCCAGCTGCACGGCCCCCTCGAGGCCTTCGCCATTGAAACTCAAGGAGGTGCTCAGGGCATGGCCCTACAAGAGAAAATGCCACTGACTTAGCCTGAGCAATCAGGGCCACCCCACTCCATCCTCAGCGTACCAGGAAAAGCTGCCTCAAGGCAGAACCCCAAATCCCTGCAGCTCTTCTGACCTAGTGCAGCTTCTAGCATATATGGGCTCTTTCCTGAACTAAATGGAATGATGAGCAGGGACCAGGATTTGTACCCTTCCTTATCTTCCAGAGCCTAGATACTCCAGTGTTTTGGATAAGAGAATTTTCCACTGGGATTCTTCAGGACATCCAGATTATGTTCTGGTTCACTTCAAGAATTATTTTATTCTAACAAACTTCAAGACTTATTTTCCAAGTCTCTTTTTACTTAGGACTTGTTTCTTAAGCCAGATTTTCAGTCATGAAACCATACTGATACTGAGCTATAAGGAACCTTAACAAATGAATCCCTTCACCAGCAAAAAAAGCCTGTCAAATGACAAACAATGACAAAATTCTACAACACATTAACTATCTCACTGTTACTAAACTGATAAAACAAGGGAATGTGGCAGCTATAGTATGACTAGATATCTAGTAAAGCAAGTGATGATACAACTGGATGGATTTGGAACTGGCTGAATGGCTGGGCCCAAAGAGTTTTATGGAAGATATTTTCCAGTGGTGTGGCCCAAGGATATATACTATTTAATATTTTTATCAACAACTTGAATAAAGTCACATCAGATATATACACATTACAAAAAGCTGGAAGGATTGGCTGACACACTGGATGACAGGGGGTAAGGATTTAAAAACTACTCTACATCAAAAGATCAGTGAGTCAACAATGGGAAATAGCAATTAGTCCCTTCATCCTGAACTTGTGCAACTGGCCTTTTAAAATCTACATATAGGATGACTTTTAAGTTATCCCTTATGAATTTCATAATAGATTCAGTTTTAATACTTCCTTCCATCATAGTTCTATTGTCAAAACCAGAAATTTCTGTACCTGATGAGAAAAAGCTCAATATTCAGCCAAAGACTAATATGAGGAATTACCTCTTCCCAAGTCTTCTCAAAACCAAACCTTCTAAAAGAACTTGAGTGCCTCACCTCTATCCCTTCGGGAGGTATTGTGCCAGGCACAGTGTTCTGCTTCTTTAATTTTTTTAGAAGTTCAAGCCGCTCCTTTTCCTTCTCCACAGCTCGCTGGGACTCACGGAGCCTCTCCAGGTCATGCTGGTAGGCCTCACGCTGCCGGTCCAGCTCCTCTTTGTCCTGGTTCAGCCGCTCCCTGAACTGCTGGGACTCATTCTCCCGCTCCTGCAGCCGGGCTTCAGTGTATTCCAGTTCTTTCTGCTGCCGGCTGCGCTCACGCTCCCAGCGCTGCTGTTCCTGCTTGAATTGGTTCTGAAGCTTCTGTACGTTGGCCAGTTCTTCTCTCTGCTTCTCAAAGTTCCGCTGTTTCTCTTGTTCTAATAGGAAGTTTCCACGTGTTGACTGCAGTCTATATTGCTTTTCTCGGTCCAGGATTGTGGCCTTCTGCATTTCAATGTAGCTGTCCTGCTGAGCAACCACTGCCTGAAAGACCCAGCACAAAATATTGTCAGGGAGACTCAGGACCACAGGGGCCTCTGTTAAACAAGACAGGGTTTGTCACCAAAAAATGATTAAAAACTATGGCCTCTCTTAGATTACAAGTTATATTAAAACAAGCAGTTAATTATGTCTTTTCTAAAGATCCATGTTTACCTGAAGATTGAAAAGCAGCTTTGACAGTGTCAGTATTCTCTTTAAAAGCTGAGGAAAAAAAAAAGAAAAAAAAAAGCTTTTTAGAAGAAAACGTCATCGGTTTGAATCTGTATTTAAATAGGAGAGGGAAGACGACAATGAACATTTATCAATGTTCTGGCTGTTGGTGATGCTACAAAATTTAGATAAAGCTCCTAATGGAGCAAAGTCTAGCAGAAAGAAAAGTCATCCACTACCCCATGAAAGTCTTAAGTGCCCTTAGTGATATGGTGAAATCACTGGTCAAAGGGATCAGGGAAGGTATATAAAAGAAGTGGCAGTTGATGTGGGTAAGAAGAAGGCAAGCATTACAGGTACAAGAACTTGAGGCACCTGGGAGAGCACAATGCACATTTTCAATTTAAGACTTACGTCCAGTTTTAAGGGGAAGCAGGTGAGAAAGAGTACTACACAAAGCAAAGCTGGAAAGAGAGAATGGTGGGTGCTGCAGGATAAAAAGCCTTGCCTATCTGGTACAAAGGCTGAAACTGAGTGCAGCCATTATCAGAGCAATGAGATCTAGGCATAAGGAGATACTTCTGGGATATGGAGAAAGGCTGGGCTGTAGCACAGATGAAGGGAGGTGAG
Organism: Myrmecobius fasciatus; assembly: GCA_023553655.1. Classification (NCBI taxonomy): domain Eukaryota; kingdom Metazoa; phylum Chordata; class Mammalia; order Dasyuromorphia; family Myrmecobiidae; genus Myrmecobius; species Myrmecobius fasciatus. Next base: position 116,346 of record JAJPUD010000882.1, read on the forward strand.
AAGTGGTAGCTCAGGTAGCTGATAATAAGGACTTGTACTAACTAGGGTAGGAGCAGAGGAATGATGCAGAACATGCTGTGGTGATGAAATCAGAGGGCTTTTGTGAGATACAAGAAGGACAAAAAAAATGGGAAACTGGGTGAACAGATGTACCAAACAAACTTATTTCTCCCTCCTAACACTGTTTCTATTAAGTTTGGTTTAGGACATCCCGATAGATGAAGAAAAATCTTACAAGTTTTTAAACCAACACTAAAGAACATAGGAATAAATGGGCTTTTCCTTAAAATGATAAGTAGCCTCTATCTAAAAACCATCACCAAGCATTATAGGTAATGGGGAACAGCTAGAAGTGTTCCCAGTAAGATGAGGGATGAAACCAGGTTGCCCAATATCACCACTATTATTTAATATTGTGCTAGAAATGTTAGCTTTAGCAATAAAAGAAAAAGAAATTAAAGGAATTAGAGCAAGTAATAAAGAAACAAAACTATCACTCTTTGATGAAATGATGATTTAGAGAATCCTAGAGAATGAACTAAAAAACTGCCAGAAACAATTAACTTTAGCAAAGTTGCAATATATAAAATAAATCCACATAAGCATCAGCATTTCTATATGTCACTGACAAAATCCAGCTGTAAGAGAGAAATCCCATTCAAAAAACTAACAGCCAAGACAAAGCCTGGAACTATAAAAACCACAATTACAAAACACTTTTCACACAAAGTTAGATCTAAACAAATGGAAGAATATCAAGTGCTCATGGGTAGGCTGAGCTAATAAAAATGGCAATTCTACCTAAATTAATCTCCTTATTCAGTGCCACAGCAATCAAAATGCTGATATTACTTCATAGAACTAGAAAAAAATAATAAAGTGTTTAAATCTTTTTAAATTAACAAGTATTTATTTTTTTCAATCGCTCTCCCTCTCTCCAGGAAGACAGAAAAAGCCTTATGACAAACATGAACAGTGAAGCAAGGGGCAGCCTAAGGTGACACAGTGGACATAATTCTGGGCCTAGAGTCACGAAGATTCATCTTAAGTTTAAATCTGGCCTCAGACACTTTTGATGTTGGGCAAGGCACTTAACCGTGTCTGCCTCAGTTTCCTCATCTGTAAAATAAGCTGGAGAAAGAAATCGCAAACCATTCCAGTATTTTTGCCAAGAAAATTCCAAATGGGGTCATGAAGAGTTGGACATGACTGAGAAACAACACAGTAAAAGCAAAGCAGATGTCCACATTGGCTGTGTCCAAAATGCTGTCTCAGTTTTCTGTCAGGAGATGAAATGAAGGTTGGAGTTCAGGAGAAGGATCAAGATGAGAAATAAAGGTATAGAAATTTGGGTCACAGAGCTAGAAGTTAAAGTCCTGAGATTTAAAAAGACTCTTTAAGGAGAGAGCATAAAGAAAGGAAGGCTTGTGTGTGAATATTCACTTCCATAGCTCAGAAAAAAGACCAGGAACCAAGTGAACCCCGATGAAAAAGCAGTCAGGTAGGGACTACAGAAAAGACAAGGTGGCTAGGAAGAGGAAAAACCATTCACTAGATTTGTCAGTGAGGCAGCAGTGACTTCTGAGAAAGCAGTTTCACTAGGGCTAGGGGAGAGCCTGAGAGGGGTGAAGGTGGAAGAAATCAACTGCAGAACTGGGAAAAGATGTCGAGCAGCCTATGGGTAAAAACTGGGCTGAGTTGAACCCAACAGAGCAAGCCTGAGAAAGCAAAGATGTCTTTGCTCAGCGGGAGCACCTCGGATTCCATTGTGGCTGGTGCGCTATTGTCCCAGTCCATTTGGGCTAGCTCAGCCTGAAAGGAGAACCACAGAAAGATGCAAATTAGTTTCTATTACATAGAAAATAATATACCATCCCCTTGTTAATAAAAATGTAGCATTATACATAATATGTAATTAAACTTAGTAGAGTATATCTTATTTTACAATTAATAGCATACATAATTACAGAGTAAATGACATCACATATAATTAATAAGCATGGGGTAATTGAAAAAGTCCTGGCCTTAGCTGCTAAGGAACTTAAGGCTTAAAAATGGAGGTAGCACTGGCAGGCGGGTCTCCTAGACTCATCACCACTGGCCACAAGGCTGGACGGACTTTGAGGGAGGCCCTTGAGCAGACAATCTTCCACTCAATCCTATTTTCTCCTTTCCTCTCCCCCATGCCTCACTTCCATTCCTCTCAGTCTCCACCTCCCCCAATGTCCCACTCCTTCCCTGTACTTTCTGCAGGATCTGCTCCACAGTTAAGAAGCTCGCTTTCATCTTAAAAGCTTTTCCTTTTTCATTCTTTCCATTGCTGGCATTCATTGAGACCTGGTCCCCTTTCCATTACTAGTTACACTTTCACTCCCAGAGATGATGTACTGGTCTTGGGGGAAGTGGGGATGAAGGTGATGATAGAGTGGTTTGAATACTCTATGCTCCCCATTCCTATGCTGTTAGATTTAATTTTATTTGTTTTTTAAAATATTATTTTATTTTTTCTCCAATTACATGTTAAAACAATTTTTAAATATTTGTTGTTTCTTCCCCTTCTCCCCTTCCTGGGACAGTAAGCAATCAGATATAGGTTATACATGTACAATCATATAAAACATTTCCATATTAGTTATTATGTGTATATACAAGACGCAAATAAAAGAATGAAAAGTGAAAAAAAGCACATTTTAATCTATTCAAACAAAATTAGTTCTTTCTCTGCATGATTATATGCTTTGTCATTATAAACTCAATTTTAAAACACAGAATTAAAGGGAAGAAAAAGCTACCGTCTGTGATCCTTCTTCAGAGTCTCCTGAAAGGTCATCAAGATGTGGCAAAGTGGCAAAAGGAATTCTCTGGTCTTTAAGCGAGGCATCACAGTTGCAGACCTTTTTCTTAAAGCTAGCATCTTAAAAACAGACCAGAGAAGAGTCCTAAGAGTCTCAATAGGTTACCTCACAGACCAAAATCAGGGATTAAGCAGAATTCTGACTGCCAAGAGCATGAGGTTAATTTTTAGTCCTGAGTTTCCACTGGTTATTTTTACAGGGAGCAAGGGTTGAAGCTTCTGTCACTCAAGACAATGGCATTAACATTGAGAGGAGCCCAGTTAAGACTGGCCAAGGAAGGACAGAGTGGAGAAGCCAATTTGAGAAGGATCTGAGAATCCTTTTGGAAACAGTTCCTGGGAAGTATACAAGTGTTTCCAGGGAAGCTTGGAGAACAGCAGTAGAGCAAAGGAGGCCCAAAGATAAAACATATCCTCTGGGGATGGGGGAGTGGGGGGTGGGGGAGAGTATTCTAGGGGTACAGCTTAACAATCAGACAGAGTAAGGACCAGGTGCATATAGGATCATCTGAAAAATAGACCAGCTCTCCCTCACTCTCCCCCCAGCACGTCCTGCTGCTTACTTTTGTTTGGATTTGTATTGCTGTCAAAGCCTCCGAAGGTCTCTGCTCTCCTGGGTAATAAGAGATCATCCCCAGCCCCACCGTCCTCGCTGTCGCTTCTCAGCCCTTTATATATAGGTGCATGTACCAGGTGAAATATATTCTCAACTAGCAAAAAGAAGAGAGAGCACAGAATTATTGTTGCCACAGAACAAGGGGGTCAGGTAACCCATTCTTGCTAATTCTGCCAATGTCTCAGCAAGGAGGAGTCACCTTGTGCACTCTCTAATTCGTTTCCCTTTGAAGATGACCACTAATTATCACTAAGGTCCATATTCTGAGCTGTGTGTAGAACAGTGTTGACAGATTCACACTGAATGAAGCCATGTTCTCTTGCCCAATCCTCAAGAGCACACACTGGCAAGGTGGCAGGCCAAGGGACAGGTTGTGGCCATGGAAGACAAAGCACAATAATCCATAAGGAAATCTGACCCACAGATGTGGTGTCATGAACACAAATGCCAACTAGCCATAGATCTGATCTATCAGTGCAGGAAAGTTACATTTTCTGAAATGTGAATTCAGACTAATCAAGGAGAAATCGCTTTGTCAAGGGAACCTACGAGTGAAGGCACCACCAAGGGTCAGCCCTGTGCCTGTTACATTTTTGTCACTGAGGCTGGTCCTGGGCCAACTCCCTTGCCAAAGGACAATAAGGTAGATCTCTTCCACTTCTTAACTCACATAAAAGTAATGGACTCATTCACATGATTGCAATAAGTGAATGTTTGTGGGATGAGTCAGGGTGTATCAGATTTATAATATTCTGGATCTAGCACCACTATCTCACAGCTGTGACCTTCTATATAATGAAGGGCTTGAACTAGGTGGTCAATGACTCCCTGTCAAGCCCAATGTTCTGTGGCTCTAGGGCATATATTCCTAGTCATGAGTGGGGTCATCATGTGTGTCCCTAGTCACCATCTGAAAGGGTCTCGTGCCACCTACCTTCAGATATCGCTGACTTCAGAATCATCTCGCCTTGCAAGTTGTTCTCTGAGGGTTCTCCTCCTTGGAAAAAGAATCTGGACTGGGAGCCAGGAAGCAGATATTCAGAGCTGTTAATCTCAAACATTTCCAAATAAATCTGCTGTTTCTCACTGAGACTTTGAGCAATCAGCTCGTCTTTCTTGCTTAAACGTTCTAAAGAGGGGAAAAAAAAGGAGTCAAGTTAAAAATGTGTCAGTATCTTTCATGTTAATTTATGACTTTCAGAACAGAAACCTCTCAGATGCTGCTGGTGTTTGGGGCCAAAATGAGTAAGTATCAGCATTAAAGTTACCTAGGCTAGACCGGGTTTTCCTGACAAGAGAAAGTTTCAGACAAGCATGAGGCTAGGCTGGAATACTTAATTAAAAATCATTACTGCTTTTAAAATCTTCAGGATGCTCCAAAAGTCTAGCTCTGGTCCAATTCTATTAATTGAACTCCCATGGGCAAGTCAATGATTCATCTTTGAGAACAGCATATGACTGAACTCGTAGGCTGACCGCCTAAAGAGCCGACTTGTGATTTAGGTCAGTGAGAACCACTCACACGTACAGAGCTCAAGCTTGCCAAATGTTATGTTTGTTTTAGAGGTGAAGTCACTGAAACATCCGAGGCTGGATTTAAGCCCAGTTTGGCACTCTACTTCTACTACACCAAGTTGTCTTGCTAAAGGGCAAAGGGTCCTAGTCCCTAAGGAGTACAAAAATCTAAAGAATCTCTTCAAACAACAATGAAACTAATAGTTTTTTCCCAACATGCTGTCCTAGTGGCGAGGCACTCAGGAGCCAGGAGCCACGGGCTCAGCCCACATGCAGCACCCTCCCTGACATTCCACACCAGAACTCCATGTGACCTGCTCATTGTACAGATAGCTGCCCTTCCACTTAGAGCAGGGATTAACCCCCAGCTCACTGGAGAGGCGTAGGATACTGGCCTAGTCGGGGGCGAGCTTACTTGGTGCTGCAAAGTAACTGGCCCAGCTTCACTATCAGTGATGGCCACCTAATCCTTTCTGACTCCTGGCTTCTCTGAACCTCTTCCTCCTTCTCCCTGCTCGCCCACCAAGCTGCCTGACAACTCTGGGAGAGGAACAACCATGTCTATCTCTTTCCTCATGTGCTGAACTGAAACCAAACCCCAAGCTGCCGGCAACTCCTGAGAGCAACGCATAGAGCCCAAGGACTTGGGTTCCAACGGAGCTGACATGGACTTCCTGGGGGACCCTGAGCAGGCCCCTTCACTTCTCCATGACTCCATAAAATGAAGGGACTGGACCAGACCCAGTGGCCTCTGAGCCCCACGTCCTCTCAGGGGTTTTCTGCTGCCAGTCTTTCCTGACATGGTTGAGAGAACTCACACAGACACAGACATACACACCCCCCCTAAAAGATTCAGAATTTGTTTCTGGTCCCCTTACCTTGGAATTCTTTTAATCTGAGAGCTCGGGCCTCAGCCATTTTTTCTTCAGCCTCATTGAATGGCTCCTCCTCCCTGTCAGGGCAGCTGAGGGAAGAAGGGAGGACGCTGCTGTGAGCTGATTTTGTGCTTTTCCTGGACCATTCTCTGGTTTCTTTTCTTAAAAAAAGACACTGCTAAGTCATCTGACAGACTTGGGGGGGGGCAGAGGAGGCACGCTAAGAATTTTTTAATTGAATGAAACCTGATTATCACTAATTAAAAAAAAAAAAGGCAGAAGGAGCTAGAAGAAACAAAAGAGCAGACACCTGGAGATTATCTGCACAGAGTGTATCAGTCAAAAAGGGAAAGTATGTTCACAACTTGTAATATCAGAAAGCTCACAATTTAAGAGGGAGACAACACAGGCAGGGTATGTAAGAACACAACAGAAAGAAAAGTCAGTCCACATTTATCTGAAGGCTCCAGGCTAAGGACATTTAGCCCTAACCATATGCATGGATTGCTGGAATGAGAAAATCTGGACAAGATTAGCCTAGGAAGCCTTCCTAGAAGGAGCGAGTTTCCAACAGAATGGTGAAACCATTTGGCAGAAAGAAAAGGAAAAGCATGCCAGCAAGAGGGAACAGGACTAAGAAAACCCTCCAAGGAAGGCAGGTTTTTCTAGGGCACAATGTAGGTTTGCTTATCCAAAGCTAGCTAAAAGCCAGGGTGTACATAACAGGACTGAAAGGCACCCAAGTAAAAGCAATTAAGAAATGTGTGGGGGAAAAGAAGTGAGGCCAGGGGATGAATGAGTTTAAAGGGGAAAACCAAGTTTGCTCTTGAAGTTTGCCGTCATGAAGAACACTACATCTGGAATATGGAAATCTGGAACCCACCAGATGCCCACATCTCTGGACTTTTATGGAGGTAAAACTAGTAATGAAGGCACAGGTATTTTTGTTACAACTGTCAAGCCCAACACAATCTGGCTGGAAAGATACAGCGCTTTTTCAGCATCTCAAAGGCTGAGCTATTGTCATCCTCACAGTGAGGGGGCCAGAGCTATCCTTTCCTCTGAGATAAGGGAATCTTGCCTGCCTTCCCTGTCCCCTCACAGAGGTACGGAAGACAGTAGAGAACTAACTCTCCATGCTCCCTACAGAACCCACACCAGTGATTTAGCATTTATTAAATAATCTCTATGTAGTGCTACTAAGAACTAGAAGAAATTTAACTTTCTTTTGATCAAAATGGTAAAATATTTACTCTAAAAGGAGCTTATGCACAAATGGGAAAGAAAACCCTTCCAATGTTTTTATTTACCTCTCCACAGCTCTGCGGATCTGGTCCATCCACGAATTTCTCTCTTCTTTGGAGCAGGTATAAATTTCATACATTTCTGGTCCTTTCAAGGAGGCACTAATCAAAAACATCGCTTTTTCCTCATTAGCTACCTCCCTTACAATTAGCTTTTGTAATGAAATAACAGGTGGTTTTGAGTCCTGAAAAACAAAACCAGATTGGGGAGGGAAAGGAGAAAGGAAGGTGTTATTTTTTTTTTTGGGCCATCACCTTCTCACACACCAAGTATTCCTCTCCTTAGCAGCAGCAGCAGCCTAAAGGAGGAAGAAATATGGCCCTGTGTGTTAGGGGAACAACCTGCCAATAGCTGCCGGGTGTTCCAAGAGCCACCTGCTAGTGGCTGCTAGGGATCTAATTCTGACCAACAGAATAGATGCCTTCATGTGAGAGGATGATAAGGAAACTGAGAGGCAGTTGCATTCTCTGACCTCTCTCCTCTTTCCTCTAGCCTCTGATTTGTTTCATTCCTAATTCACAAGCAACACCTGAGTCAGTAAAGGCTGATCGGCAGTTCGTTCAGAGGTTTTCTGTGGAGGTTTTCAGAGAATTGGCCTGCCCCTTCACACTTGGGTTGAAAATGTACAGGTGTTAAGGATCATGCCTAAGTTAGAACAAACTAATACACAGAATTAAATACTGCCAGCAGGCTTGATACAGAAAAGGTAATGGGGCAAGGCAACGAATGTTTTTAACACGATGGGGGATTTTTCACTGGTTGATGGGACAATGAAACAAAGAGAATACATCTCCCAGTTTTTAATTATTTGCATTTGGCCAACCATAGTGCTCAAGAGGGCCATCTGTCTCCTTGCTCCTTCACAACTGATCTTTTGGGGAAGTGTCTTCATGAAAGCTCATCTATAGCAGATGCTGCCGGCACCAGTCTGTCCCCAGAGTCCTTCCATCAGGCAACTGTGCTCACAACTCCTCTGGACCTCAGCACCAGCCTTTGCTCAATCCTCTCTAACCACTTTCAAGGACTGGAGATTCAATTCTATTCAACAAATGTTTACTAAATTTAATAAGTTGAACATCTCACCCTCTGCTGACTTAATTTGGCAGCCACCTTTTTCTCTGAGATTCATTCCCTCTGTTCCCAATCCCCTGTTCAGATCCTTGTGGTCATCCCTTACCAATCTCTAGTTTATCCTCCTTTTCTTAAGGAGTTCAGTGTCTAGCTTGTCTTCCTCTTCCCATCACTCTTGTCCTCACATTCAGGATTTTCAATATACCTAGTGATATACTAATAAAAATCCCTTACTTCCATTCACCCCCATTCATTCCCATTTCTCTGACCTGCACCCTTATTAGCAGGAACGGATGGATGGATGAAGGGAGGGTTGTTGAGGATGGGGAAGACATGGACAAAGCACCCAGCAGAAAAGGAGACACTGATGATGAATGAGAATTATGTGGGGGAAGCAACTACCTGGAAAAGAGAGAATGGAATGGGATCCCCTGTACAAAGAGAGGTTTGCTTTAGCAAGAAAGGTCACTTAAGTAACTAGGTAGTACAGCGGGATAAAACACCGAGTCTGGAGGAGGAAGACCTGAATTCAAATTTGGCCTGACACTGCTATGTGATTCTGGACAAGTCACTTGTTTTAGTTTCTTCAAATGAAAATGGGGATAAGAGTACACGACAGATCTTTATAGCAATGCCTATTTCCATTTCCCTTTTTCATTTCTTCCTGTGAAAATAAGGATTAAGAAGATAGTAGCAGAAGGTTACATCTGAACGATGTAAGATGAAAAATAGGGAAAAAAAACAGTTCCCTGTAAATGGCTTCAATTTTTCAGCTCAGTATCTCAGCTATGAGTTTGGGAAGGAAGTTTAGGGCGAGTTGGGGAATGTACAAAGAAGCATCCCATTGCAGTGAAGGCCCGATTTTTGTCAAGGGAACTACTCTGAGTCTGCCATCCAAGACAGTTCAGGAGCTTGATGTATCTTTGGCTCTTTACTCTCACCCCCTATTTTCAACAAGCTGCCAAAACTGGCCAATTTTACTTCATTTCTCATCCCCTTCTTATTGATCCAGTTCCCATGTTGGTTCAGGTTCTCCACACACTTTCATCTCCCAGCTCGAGCACCATCACTACCCCCTAACTCTCCTTGTCTCCTCCCTCCTGAAAGTGCCCAAAGAAGGCATTTAATAAATTTTTTGTGGAAATTAACTTCTTGCTGGCATCACCAATTCAATCTTGGGAGAGAAGCAGATGGACATCAAGTTTAGAGCCAAAGGCTTCAGTTCTAATACTTCCTGTCTGCAGGACTCCACACGTCACTTTTCTGGTTCTCCCTTTCCTTCCTCATCTCAGGGGAAGTCTCATCTAGTTCTCAGTTCCAGGTATGGCCAAAATCCGACTTACTCCATTTCCCCAAAGACCACCTTGCCCATCGGCTGTGTGACCTTGCTCTTCAGTCAGCACGGCCTGTGCCGTCACTGCCATCTCACACTCCCTCCCCATCTGCTTCTTTGCTGCTGTGTCCAAGATGAAATGTGCTTAGACCAAGATTGAAGGACCCTCCATCCCCAGAAAGTGGCAGGCCCTCCCCAGGGGGCCAGGGCAGTACTGATGAAGGGGCTGGACTCTGCTGGAAGGGTCCCTTTGGATGTGATGGTGTGGAATGGGTAGGTTACCATCACAGGCAACTCAGTATATGACTAGCCTAAAGATAGAGAAGTTGATGCAAATCTTGACGTAGGGAATCGTTCTGAATCTGAGAAAGGTAACGAGTACCTGCTTTGTCAGAAATTACTAAAACCTACCCTCATCTCCTGCTCCCACCTCCCCCAATTTGTACAGCAAGCAGATGGGCCTTTCTGTGCCATTCAGAAGGGCAGTACCAACCAGGAAGTAATTCTACTGAGCCAAGCAAACAGTCACCAAAAGGAATCCAAAATAAAGATGGGCCTTGGACCTGGAAGTCCAGCAGTAAGTGTTCTAGAGTAATTCCTTTTGGATTTGTAGTTCCTTAAATCTGCTTGAAGAAAGCTCTCCTGGATCATTATACACGGCAAAAACAAGACTATATGATGATCAATTCTGATGGGCATGGCTCTCTTCAACAATAAAATGTTTCAAACCAGTTCCAATTGTTCACTGAAGAAAGCCATATATACCCAGAGAGAGGGATATGAAATGTGGACCACAACATAACATTTTCATGCTCTCTATTGATGTTTGCTTGCATTGTGTTTCCTTTCTCTGATTTTTCTTTCTTGTAGATAGGATTTTTTCTTGCACAAAAATGATAAGTGTGGAAATATGTATACATATATTCGATTTGTCAAGTATTTTAACATAATTAACATGTAGTGGATATCTTGCCATCTAGGGGAGGGGTGGGGATTAGGGGGGAAAAATTTGTAACAGAAAGCTTTGCAAGGGTTAATGTTGAAGAATTACCCATACATATGTTTTGCAAATAAAAAGTATTAATAAAAATTAATTAATTAATTAAAAGAAAGCTCTCCTGATATTTCAACATCCAGTTGGTTCTTGGTTACCATGGCCACAGATATTAAACTCCTAAATTCACTGAAACTTCACTTTGTTTTCAGTTTTTCCCTTTGGGTTAATATTAAACTGTCACTTGCCTCATTTGCTGAGTGAAACTTTTAAAAATGCACTTCAACAGTACACCAAAATTTATGGGATGCAGCCAAAGCAGTACTTAAGGGAAAATGTATTTCTCTAAATTCTTACATCAACAAAATAGAAAAAGAACAGGTCAAAACATTGGGAATGCCATTAAAAAACTAGGAGAATAAAAAAATCTCCAAGTGAGTACCAAATTGAAAATCCTGAAAAAAATCAAAGGTGATTAATCTCACCTTGCTAAGATTGATAGGGGGAAAAAAAAAACAAACCCACTTTTCAGCTAAACCAATAAATCTGATTAAAAGAAAACCAAATATTCAGTATCAAAAATAAAAAGGGTAATTAAAATGACCACCAATGAAGAAATTAGAGCCTTCATTAGTATTGTATAGTATTCCAAAGTATTTTGCAGTCATGTCAATAAATGTGACAATTTGAGCAAATTTGATGAATTTTTACAAAAATACAGATTACTTCATTTGTAATTTGCTTTTTTTCCCCTACTTATTTTTCATGTTTTTTATTCTCCTTTTGATCTGTTTCTTCTTTCACAACTGTGATTAATATGGAGCTATGTATATGATTGTACAAAGAGAGGAGGGGAAAATAAAAATTTGAAACTCAACATCTTGTAAAAATGTAGCAGGAAAAATACTATTAAAATGTATATGTATAGCAAAATAAAAATAAAATTCAAAAGCAAGTGTAGTTTTCTTAATGTGTATATGTTAATCCTAAATACAATTTATTATATAACACTACACTAATCAGTTCATCTTCAATCTCATAGATTACCACTGATAGGAAATGGACTAAGCCTGAGAAAATTGGCCTCTGGAATAATATATGAGTCCCTATGTAGTCAAAAAGCCCCATTGCTAACAAACAGCACTAGCAAAGATCTTTGCTTTCAAAACAACCCTTCTCCCTGTGCTGTCCTGAATACAGATGAGAGGAACTCTATCAGACCAGGCGAGCCCCAGAGGTTCCCAGACAAAAGTTACCATCAATAATTGTCAAGCTTCCATTTCCTATCTCGGAGACATTGGTGAGTCCACAAAAACATGGCAACCATAAAAGGCAGGCACAAAGTTGTGCCTTCCAACAACAGACCTCCTTAATGAACATCAGCATGCTAGACTTACTCACTCTGCACAAACTCAGTAGGCCAGTGTGTTCAGGGGGCCACTCTTTATCCTTTCTTTCTAGTCCTTATCAGGACTTGCTGCTCTGGGCACCAATGATGTGTCTGTTGCTGTTGCTAAGAGCTTATCAACCATTGCTACTCCCCTCTCAAAAAGTTATGCCTCTTCTCTCTTCCTCCTCAAACCTATACTTTAAAAAAGGTTCAGAGGATCACTTCATGCCCACTTTGCATAGCAATTATGCTGGAGAATGAAAAAAAGCTGGAAACTCCTCCTCCAGAAAACAGTCTAGCTTGTAGTTATGAGGAACAACTTAAATCCAAGACGTTCTGTGGTGTATGAAGCTATCACTTCTCCCGGTGTAAATCAGCACAGCTGCCTTCAGAAGTTACCAAACATATGCCATCCTGTGCAGAATTCTCCAGGGACACATGGCAGGAGTGCCCATCCAACTTCAGCAGAGGAATGCTCCTGCACCCTTCCTGCCTCAGCTTACAACTTAATTCCATGGATACAGTCAGGTTTTAGTGGAACTCTGGATGTGTCACTCAAAGGCAGGACTGGGCAAAGATGCCAAAGAGTCCAACAAACAGGTTCTTGTCTGCACTACAGAGCATCATGGGATCTCTACTGTCTGTCTGCCTCATGTACCCATCTTCTGGCCCATCCCCGGCAAGCTCACTCAAACATGAGCAGCATCGATGCCTTGATATCCTTGGGCGCACATGGTAGCAGCCCAGGGCCCTGACATCAGGCCCTATTGAGGAAGGCCTGGCCGAAGTGTCACAGGGAGGAGTACACAAAGTACCTACCACAGATGCAAAGACATATTTCTGATCCTTTTCTTGTAGCAGCAGAAGTACATCAGTCAGTAGGACAGCGAGAATGTCTATCGAGAAAGAAGAATGAGAACATCAAATGCCGTCAGTAGGTGACAGAAGGTTCCAAGTCAGGCTCAGTCTCAATCCCTAGGCTGCCACTACCTGCCCATACCACCCCAGGCAAGCCATTTTACCACATTAGGACTCAAGTTTCCTCATCTCTATCGAGGGAACTGAATGAAATGATCTCTGGGTCCCAGAGTCTCCTAAGACTGTTCACATACAGTCTGGAGACAGACTTAAGTGCTAAAATTATGTTTTCCAGAATCTAAGAAGTTCCTTGGCCTGAGGAAGATAAGTTCCTAACCTTCCTTCATTTTTGTATTAGAGAAAAAAGAAGTGATTTGCTTTCCCATTTCAATCACAAGTAAACCAATGAATATGCCATACAGTCCCTCTCTGAATGCGTATCTTGAAGCAAAGAAAGAAGCTGGTGTGAAGCTAGGCCTGCTATGGAAATCTGAAGCATGTCAGCTTTTTAAGACAGCCTTGCTTTCTGCCCTGATCTTTGGTGAGCAAAAAAGTGTCGGGGTTGACATGACATGGGTTGATGTTATTTCCTTGACTGCAAAGCATGAATCTCTCAGAATAATGTGTTTTCATGGAAGAGAGCCCATGAAGCACTCATAGAAGAACGGGACATAACTACCCTAAATATTTTCCCAGTCAAACAAAACAGCAAATCAGAGAAAGAAATGATGTGTACAGTTAACTTACATCTTCTTTTTGAACCACAACGTTCCAAACTTGGCTTATATAAGCAGTGAAGCTCACAGTTGCCTTTCTTTGTACCCAAGTGCTTTGCTCCTAGGTGCATGGCTAGTCATAAAGCTATAGGGCAAACCAAAGGGACTCCCTCCACCTCCTCTCTTGTTGAGAGGCTTACCTTTCAGACGCCCTGATGCACTCTTCCAACAAAGCATTCCATCGACATAGAGCTGCCGATGGAGCATATCCTCTTTCCGGAAGGTCAGTCCATTTTTGAGTTTGCCGGAGGACTTGAGGTCTATCTTGCTAACAATCTCTTTGAGGCGTTGCCCCTTCTCACATTCATTCACTTTGGCATCAACTTGCGTGATAATGTCTCTTATGAGGCCTAGAGCCTGGTTCAAGTCTTCATGATCTTCAGTACCAGCTACCAGAGATAGCAGAATTAGTTGCAGTTTTTTTTTTTTTAAAAGCTCAGCAAACACAAGAAATGATAGTCTTACCCCCAAGCTGTGTACCATTAATACAGCAACCCAAGGACCCTCCATCAGATTTTAAAATCTCATATGGCTCCCTAAAACAAAGAACTACTTTTTTTGTGCCAGTGTAAAATAAGTGCAGCTAAAGTAACCCCAAAATACTCTTCATGGGTCAGGGCAGGGCAAATTCTGTACAGAATTTGCAAGTATACTACTCAAAGGCAAAAAGAGGATCATATTTGGATACGAGGAAGACAGTATGTGCAACAAAAGCTAAATGATCCACAGTATTTTATTTATCAAGCACTGCTTTGATGCCCACAGAGAAAGACTTAAGAAATTAAGTACCTTCAGTATTCTGAATAATTCGCTCTACCAGCACAGGGTACTTGGTAATACGTTGAGTAACGAGAAGGATGCACTCCTGAACACCAAGCCGTCTCACAATGGAGAAGTTGCCAATTTTCTATGGAAAGAAAAGCCAACACTTACACAGATTAACTCTTGAGCAACCAAAATGCAGTCCTCTACCCAGACCAATTAACAAGCCAACCTGCTTTTTATGTCTCCATTTTCTGATCAGAAACACTTGGTCTTCTGATACCAGACTGCCCTGTGCTTTTGGAAGCAGTTTTCAACTTGTAAAAGCCAAGAGGGGGGAAAAAAAGGGACAGTACACCTCTTGGGGAGGACAAAGGATTAGGAACTAAGCCAGTTGGAAACTAGCCCATCCTTACTACTTCAAAGGGAAAGAGAAACAAGTTTTATACTTCTGAGCATAGTGTCAGTTATCCTTTTATGCTTCCAAAGCTATGAAATTATATTTAAAAAAAAATATCCTGGCAGGACTCCACTCATCAATTCAGAAAAATAGCTGAGAATGTAGCCTTGACCTCTGGCTCTGGACAACCCAGTGACAATGTTGTACATTAGCTCCCTCCTCCCCCCAAATTTGGTCAAAATCTTTCTCTAGGACATCGTTCTGGTTCTCTAAGCATGAGGTAGTGCCTAGCACAGCTCATCAGATGGGCACATGCCCTCGAGGTGTCCTCTCCCTTCTTTTCCAATTCAGTTTGGTTCCTTCTGGACCAAACTAGATTGTTGTACTTTAAAAAATAAATCCTCCTGTAGACCATTTATGCCTCTCCTGCTCATGAACAAAAGCATCAGGGAACATAGAAGGGCTTCCAGTTCTCAAAATTCACAGCTAGAAGGCTCTTACTTCTTTTTACCTTAATCATATTTTGGAATTTCTTGTTTTGCTGAAGCAGTTCCTTATAGTGACTGACAGCTTCGTTGTGACCACAACAGAAGATACCATATTTTTCTTTCATTCTTTCTCCATTTTCACCTGAAAACTAATATAGAAGAGACAGAAAATAATCGTGAAAAGTCTGTTTGCAACCACCAGAGTCATTTCATCAAGCTTCAGACTGTCCTGTTTATTCACGTTTTCAGTTTCTCCTCTAAAAAGAAAGAGAACTTGGAGGCACAATGCTCAGACTCACAACATACTTCACTTTAACAGGCTGCAGAAGTTAACAATAATTTGATAACCCACAAAAGCCAGACTGATGACATGTTTTTAAAATCCAGAAAATATGGGGGAAAAAAGCAGAAAAAGAAATGAGGATTGCTGTAATAAACATTTTTCTTATTAAGAGTACAAAATAACAGCTTAGAAACTGATTCAAGAATGAATTCTGTGATCAAGAGATTTGCTACTCTGATCAGGAATTTATGCTTGTTATTTTATTTCTTTCAGATTAAAACACATTTTTCACTTTACTTTTCCTTAAAAAACAAAATATACACATATAGTTTTCAACATTCCCCCCTTTAAAATCTTGTGTTCCAAATTTCTCTTCCCCCTTTCTCCCCACTCTACTCCCCCAGTCAGCAAGCAATCCGATAGTTAAACATGTGAAATTCTTCTATACATATTTCCACATTTATCATGCTGAAAGAAAAATCAGATCAAACAGGGAAAAAAGAGAAAGAAAAAAAAGTAAGCAAACAGCAGCAAAAAAGGTGAAAATGCTATGTTGTGATCCACATTCAGTCTGGATTCTGCTTGTCATTTTAGAAATGATCCAAAGCACATGTGCCCCTGGTAGTTCTTAGCCCCCTCATATAATTTCTTTGAGGAGAACAGATCCATTCAGAGGCCTAAGACCAAAACAGCCCCCTAAAATGGGCTCTATGGTCTCAGACCACAAGCCACTCTACTCAAAGATTCTGGGATGCCTCTTTCCACTAATTCTCCCCAATTAGAGTTCCCACCTGCTGTACCAAGAGGTCCCCAATTTTCTGGATCACATAATTCTGATCACTGCCTTCTTCCAAGGATTCTCTGCGTCGCTCCTTTAAGCGGTACAAGAACTGCCCGTGCATCTCCAGCAAGTCATCCACACATGGGAAGATGCGATTGATGACTCGGCTACTGAACTGCATCTCTTCCTTCAGTGCTTTGGAGTAGACTTTCAACATTATTTTCAGGGTTCGGACATGATGCACTTCAGTCTGCATTAACTCTGGAGAAGACACAAAGTGCCGACACTAAGAAGCAGCTTCTGCAGAATCACAACCCAACTCAGGTGCCCACACACTTGTCCAGGACCCCATGTCTCCACCTCTCAGAATCCTGCTCTTTCTTCCAGGTGCAGCTGCTCTGGTACCACGTTCTTAAAGAAGGTGAGAAATACTAATGATCAGTGTTTTCTTCCTCCTCAGGTCAGTGGAGAGAGGGCCAGGCATGGAGGCAGGAAGACTCATCTTCCAAGTTCAAATCTGGCCTAGCTAGGTGACCCAGGACAAGTTCTGTGTGCCTCAGTTTCCTCATCTGTGAAATAAGCTGGAGAAGGAAATGGCAAACCTCTCCAGTATCTTTGAAAAGAAAACCCTAAATGGAGTCACAGAGTCAGACACAACTGAAAAACAAGTACATTTTATTGTACTTATCTGTATCCAGACTATATCCTTTCAATGTAATATTTAAGTTTCTTATGAGTAAGGAATGTTTTCTTTTCATTTTCCTATTCTCCGTTTAGCACAGTGACTTATTCCCAGCTGGGTGCTTAATAAATGGCTGTTCATGATTCTAACCACTAGTTAATACAGTTTTCAAAGTGTTTCCTATATGTGAATTGGCTCATGGAGTCTAATAAGCCTGGGAAGGATGTTTGCTGAGGGTTCCCCAGAAAATAATCCTGAACAAAAATTCAAGAAATTATTTACAGATATTCTGGCAATCTATTTGTTGTCAGTCCACAGCACTAAGCCTTTTGGTATAGACCAGGGCTGGGCAATCTTTTTTCTGTCAAAGGTCATTGGACATTTCTGACATCAATCGTGAGCCATACAAAATTATCAACTTAGAGAACTCAAGCAGCGGGAGTTTGTTGTGCCAGCTTTCAGCTCATCATCACCTGCAGTTGACTGATTTTTCAGGCCTTATCTGGTCAACCCCACCCCACAGTGAAGGCAAGAGAAGCAGAGTGAGGCAGAAGAGTCTGATTAGGTTGAGATGGTGGAAAACAAATCTGGAATCCAAAGACTTGGGTTCAAATCCTCTTATGTATTATCTGCAAGGCCCCAGGCAAAAGATTTCACCTCCCAGGACCTCACTTCCCTCAGTATAGAAAAAGGAAAGGAGCTGGTCTAGATCATCTTTCCAGTCCTCTTTAACCCTAAATCCTACTACAAACTGGCTTTTTTTTTTTTCACACCCTAACTTATTTTTATTTTTTGCTGAGGCAATTGGGGTTAAGTGATTTGCCTAGGGTCACACAGCTAGGAAGTATTAAGTGTCTGAGATCAGATTTGAACTCAGGTCCTCCTGACTTCAGGGCTGGTGCTCTATCCACTGTACCACATAGCTGCCCCCAAACTGGCTTTTCTTGCAGCTGGTTTGCTGGCTCCAAAGGTGATTCCTAAAGAAGGTACCCAAAAGTGTCTGGGGCAAGACAGCTACAGTGAATTCCAGCACTTACTCATGAATGCTTATGGAGGTGGTGAGAGAAAACAATTCCCATCAAAGTCTCAGAATACCTTATTCAGGGGACAGTTTGTGAGTATTTAAAAAGGCAAACAGGCACTAATAGGCCAGTTTAGACATAATAGAGTAAGGGAACATGGAGTAAAATTGACCAAAACCCGGCCAAAGACTGTGATCAGTCACAAGCTGCGTGCCCTTTTGGGTCTGTCTGTCTTTGGTCCTATGATGTTCAATCTTTTTAACAATAGACTGAACAGAAGAAGAGAGCTTGTTTTTTTTTTTTTTTTTTTTAAATATCACAAAGCTGGGAAAGATAACAAATTAAAAAATCTAGATTTTAAAAGATCTTAATATACTAAAAAAGATGTTCTGAATCTACCAAATGGAAATGCAAAAGTGAGAAAGGTAAATCTTATATTTATTATTATTATTAAAGCTTTTTATTTACAAAGCACATGCAAGGGTAATTTTTCAACATTGACCCTTGTAAAACTTTCTGTTCCAAAATTTCCCCTCCTTCCCTCCACCCCCTCCCGTAGATAGCAGATAGTCCAATACATTACATTTGCTTTTAAAAGGCAAAAAAAAAAAAAAAAAAGCAGTGTAAATGATAATTAAGCACAGGATGTGGAAAGGAAAAAAAATCACTATAGGTCTTCAAAGAGAAGTGGGGGACATTGTAAAAAGGGGAAGATCCTATTGAAGTATGAGATGATCTAAGGTTTCTCAAAACTAAGATTGCATGATACTAGGTAGAATTCATGATCATCCTATTGCCCCTTTTAATATATAATATGCTTTAAAAAGGTTACCTACTGTTCAGGGCAATTATATAGAGTTGATTAAATATGGCAGCTGTAACAATTTCTATAAAAAGTTGGATATCACTAAATTTCACAAGCATACTTTTAAGACATACCATTGATTTTTTTTTTTTTGGGGGGGAATTCTACCCTACTATACATAATTTCAACTTCAATTACCTTCCCCTCGGCAATTTTATTGGCCCTTAGTACATAGATTCTCTTTAAAAGAAAATACAATATGAAGAAAACTGACTTGGGTTGCTATATTTTTTAAAGTAATAATGGAGAAAGCTACACTAGTAGATTCTTCCACAACAGTAACAGTAAAGATAATATTATTCTTCTTTTTTTTTTCTTCTTGCTGAGGCAATTGGGGTTAAGTGACTTGCCCAGGGTCACACAGCTAGGAAATGTTAAGTGTGAGATCAAATTGAACTCAGGTCCTCCTGACTTCAGGGCTGCCACCTAGCTGCCCCAAAGATAATATTCTTAGAATTTGGAAAAAAGAATTAAGAAGCTCATCTCAATCAACTATATTTTTGCTGATTATATTGAAAACACATAGAAGATGAGACAGCTAGCTCAACAGAATTGGTAAACCAATCTGAAAAACAATTTGGAATTATGCAAAAAAATTTACTAAAAAATTCATAATCTCTTAGACCCAGAGATACCACTGACAAACATATACTTTCTTTAGGGAGGTCAAATAATGGTTCCATATACACCAAAATACACATAGTAAATTTGTTTTGTAGTAGCAAAGAATTGGAAAAAAGCAAATGCCTATAAGAGAATGTAATGGAATATTATAGTCTAAGAAACAATGGTTAAGAATTCAGAAGCCTGAGAAAACTCATCTAAATGGATACAGACTATAAAGTAAGCAAAACCAGAAAAACAATATATACAATGACAACGTAACCAGAAAGAACAAAAAAATCAAAACTGAACATTGCAATTTCAATGACTAATAACAGCTCAAGAGAAAAGGTAAGAAAACAAGACTCCCTCCTTTGCTTATAGTAATGGGAAGTATGGGCATGGAAGCACTGTCAGACCCAAAGTCTTGATGAGTTTTGCTAACTTTTTTAAATAAAAGATTTCTTATCATAAGGGATGGCTTACTGGATAGTGAAGAATATATTCAGAAATGAAGGTGATACAAAACTAAAAGTTAGCACTTTTTACATAGGGAAAAACTCAAAATTTTCTGAGTACCTTACAAGAAACAGCTAGGTAATGGATGGGCAAGATACTTATATCTTATATACTTATTAACAATGCAAATTTGCTCATGCATAGTAAATAGGAAATCCTGCAGAAGAGGAAAGGTAGATAGTAGACTGTGGCAGTCATGGAATGATTCAGAGAGGTGGCTAGACTGGAGATGTGCCCTGAAAATGGGTAAAGGTTTCCAAAAAGAAGAAATTTTCTCAGCCTACAGAATGACAAAACCTGGAATGCTCTAAGTTCTGGGAACAGTTCATCTCACACTTACTGGTTGCGTTACCTCAGGGTTGGGGTGATACACAAGTGCAGGCAGCAGTTGCCGTGCCCTTTGAAATTTTGTAAACTAAAGATGACAAATGCCTGGGGACAGTGGCCATGTCTGCCCTTGCTGGCCAAGATATAATAACTTCAAGGCATACCTGTATCCCAATTCAGCTCATTCTATTCTGCTGAAGCAAGTAACTAGTACACATAGACAATATAAACAACATACCTGAAAGTGGCAAATAATCTGACAAGTAAGATAACTAAGATGGTTCTCCCCTTTTGCCCCAACTGTCTCACCAGCTGCATTACAGGAATCTTCTCTCACATTTGAGAAAGAAACACATGTTTCTGTATGCCAATGATTCAGTAAAAATAATATTCACATGAGTTCTTGTAGAGGATCTCATTTCCTCCATTTGAAACAATGGTAAATGTTTGCAAGAAAAAATCTCAAGAGCTTTGACATTTTTCTTATAAAAACTCTCTGCACAAGGTCACATATGTAAGTGGTAATATCAATGCCAAGCTTCCACCAAAATACAGCTCACAGTTTAAATCAAGAGACTGGTCATCAAGACCCTAAATGACTGCACACCTCTTTAGACCTGGAGTCCAATAAGAAATGAGTTGGCTGGCTTTCTGTGAAAGCAAAATTGATTCTTCAACTCATCAAGCATTTCTTAAATGTCTATTCTGCAGAGAATACTGTAACCAGGCAATAAAACTGCTTTTAGGGTGGCACTGTGGAGTCAGAAGGCTAGCTTTGGAGAAGGAAAGAAGGCCTGGGTTCAGATCCTGCCTCTGATGTATATAGAGATATGTACATCTATTCTGAGGTGTAGACCTATCACTATCAATCCACTAATTATATGACTCTCTTAGAACCTTTCTAAGCCACCACATTAGCAAGACATTGTTCATCTGCATCAATGGAAGGAGTTTTAGTGACAGTAACGCCCTATATCAATGCACTCATAGGTCCAAACCAAATATCACTACCAACTTATATTTACAATACAAAACCAAAAACGAGATAGAGGTGGAATCCCCATTTTATAGCCAAGGAAACAGCTTAGTGAACTGATAGGTGACAGAATAAAAAAGGAGTAGAGCTGGGACAATAGCTGGTCTAATGCTTCTGGCCCTAGAGATAGCCTGGAAGAAATGGCACAACATGATGACTAACACTTTGCTAAAAATAAGCCCTTTTCTAACACCTGGAAAAACGGATAACTGGAGGATACTGCTAAAGAACAAGTGGAAAGCAACAGATCTTACCATAGATGACATCTTGCCTCTTCAGTACTTCCTTTTTTTGTTTCTTTGCATATGGCAATTCCACAGAAAGACTCCAGGACTCAGCCTCAAAATCCTGGCCATCAGCTTCTATTTCACTTTTTAGTGAGGCAGAGTAGGAATCTAATTTAAAAGGCACAAATATTCTGATTCATTAGATGACATGCCCTACTTTATATCACCTTTCTTTATGTCTTTTAATATACTAGCAAAAGCATATGCTGCAAAGAAATTATTTGAAATCTTTGAAACAGTAAAAAAGACTTTTATACCTTCCACAAAAATAGATTCAGTAGTTGATGCAAGTGAAAGAGAATCATCAGTTGCCTGCTTGAATTTTAGTAATCCAGCATCGGCTTCATCCATCTCTCCTGTACCTGATCTAAATAGGAAAAAAAATATCATTCTCATCTGGCCAATTAGATTAGTAGCTAATTAGAGATGTGTGGCTCTCTACTTTTTTTAAATCTTTTTTTTTTTTTACATAGGATTTCCATATATACTTTCTCTTTGGTATAAGGATGATAAAAATTAGGGAATATTTCATTACAACAAATGGGGAAAAAACTAAGTCTTGAGGATAGATCAGGTGTGATCCTTTGGATCTGTACAATTAATCTAATATTAGTCTTATATCTTTAGATATCCTTGAAGTAAAGAGTGGAATAATAGACCTCTTACTCTGTGAACACAAATGTAAATCCCTCAGCAACTGTCTGGGGAATCAGAGTCAAAGGACCATAAAAAAAAGATAAGCATTAGCATAATGAATAGGAAAGAAGATGAACACAGCAAGAAACCACAGAGTCCTAAGAGTTTTTAGAAAGACAATAAACAAGCCAGGAAGCTAAAAGCCAGGATTTCATTCATTAATTGAAGAAAAGGCAGCCAGCAGGTTTACAAATGTGGGATCAGAATCATCTTCCTACAGAACATTTTATAATCAAGTAAAAATTAAGTGCACAAAATACACCTAGCTAATCACATTTAAACAGAGACAGGAAATCAGTTTGCTCTATAAAAAAAGCCAACTCACCCAAATTTATTCAGAGTTCCAGCCGTGTTTAATGCTGCCTGAAGATTTGCCTTGGTAGAGATAGTCATTCCGACATTCCTGGGCAGAACTGGGGTGCCATTAGATCCCAAGAGGGTGCTACGAGGCTGCTCCTTCAAAGAGGCTGCTACGGATGCAAACACAGAGTTGGTACTCAGAAAACGAGCAGGACATTGAAGATTTCCTGTCCTTAAGCCCCTTTCAGAATGTGGCCGAAGTGCTGACAAGATCTTGGATGTTAGGAGTTCATTATCCAAAAAGACATTCTCATTCCATTTCCTAGAAAAAGAGCCATACAAAGACAGCTCTGGATGACCCGGGATGGAGCTGTTTCGGCTGCTGCTTTTGGAGTTTGCATTGCCCATGTCGACACTTGGGTCTCTCCAACCAAGCAGCGTGAGGCTCAGAGAGGCACTGGCTTTATAGTACCGTGTGATCCTTCTAGAAATGTAAAGCTCCACTTAACTTACTGTATTGGCTAAATCAGCAGGTCTGAAGGGCAGGAAATTGGTCCCTACTGTGCCCATTTACTGTGGAAACTGAAAAGTATTTTCTCCATTTATGAAACACCAGAGCCCATCACTGTTCACAGATGATAGAAAGCAAAGATCATTTTGCATCCAATATGAGTAAACAGACCAGAAAAGCCAGTGCTTTTTCCTATGATGCAAATTATATTATATTAGCACAACAGTGACTAACAATCATATCTAGGGCTTAATTATATGAAGTCAGGATAATTTTTGAACCTGAAGGAATTGCAAAGTATGATAATATTTAGCTATACTGTGGTCAAACACAACAAATAGAACTTTCATATTAAAACTTTTGGTACTAATGATATATGCTCAATTAAAATGCAATAGATATTAACAGTTCTTTCCATTTGCTAATTAATTTATAGATTCAAATGATAGGCTTATCCCAATAATTCCACTAAAAAATGCATTCCTCAGAAAAATCATTATGCTAAAAATTTTCTCCTTTATTTTCCATTAGCTAAAAATTATGCTAAAAATACTACCTCCAAGCAAAACCTGACTAAGGCTTGAAGACCAATTTGATTCTTACCATAAAAAAACAAAACAAAACAAAAAACATTTTAGAGCTGTGTTCCATAAAAGAAGACATACATACTAAGGATTAAAATAAATCTGTCCAGTGGCTGGCTTTAGCAGGGTGTCTGCTACCATTTGCCTTAAACTGGAAAATCCACCTACAGGTCAGCTGAAGGGAAAGCAGTAAAACCATTAGTTCTCAGCAGTCTATCTACAAACCCGTACTTTTAGCATGAAGCAATTTCAGAAAGGGAAGAGTTAGCTAATCTATATTTAAGCATCTACTTCATTTCAAAACTGAGATTAGAATTCAGATCCTAGGACAAGATTAATATGAATTAACATTTAAAAGTAATCATAGCTGTATTTCTTTTTATAGATAAAGACAAGGTATTTCAAACATAAAATTCCTGGTAGAGAAGTGAAGAATAAGAGTTTGTAAGTAATATTAGCA
This sequence comes from Myrmecobius fasciatus, assembly GCA_023553655.1. NCBI lineage: Eukaryota > Metazoa > Chordata > Mammalia > Dasyuromorphia > Myrmecobiidae > Myrmecobius > Myrmecobius fasciatus. The sequence goes on from JAJPUD010000882.1 coordinate 140,539, forward strand.
TTTAAAGTCTATGATTCAGGTGAAATGACATTACATCTAAACCAAGTCTTTATCATGGCTTAAAAAAACAATCATGTAGCAAAGACCACAAAAGTAACCGATCTCGGGGCAGCTAGATGGCGCAGTGAATAGAGCACCAGCCCTGAAGTCAGGAAGACCCGAGTTCAAATGTGGCCTCAGACCCTAACTGTGTGACCCTGGGCAAGTCATTTAACCCCAATTGCCTCAGCAAAATAATAATAATAATAATAATAATAACTCATCTTTATCTATCAGTCTACACACAGTAGGTTTCATCTGATTCTAATAGCGCCATGAGCTAAGGACTACTGGTAATATTATCTATTTGATAGGTGAGGTTAGGTATCTTGCAAGTGAGCGTCAGAGGTGGGAGGTGACTCAAGGTGTCACCAGTCTGAGCCCAAGGTCTATAGAGGCAACAATCTCATTAAATTTGGATTCAATATGTCTGTAAGAAAATAAGATAGCCAGAGCTGATACCAAGCCTATGACTTTAGAAAGATGAGGCAGTTTGAAGGATCACAGATTTAAAGCCAGAAGAGGCCCTTTAGAAATCTAATTCAAAGCCCTTCACTTTACAGAGGAGCCCAGAGAGGTTAAATGATGTCACAGCCAATCACTCAGTACTTATTAAATTCTCACTGTGTGCCTGACTTTGTCAGGCAGGCACTGAGGACACAGGCAAAAAAGCAACAATGTCTGGCCTCGAGGAGCTCACACTCAATCAGAGATCATAAGCCCAGTCAAGATTCAAACTCTTCCGCCTACTAAAAAAAAAAAAATCTTCACTTATTTCCTTATTAATTCCACAATAAAATACAAACTCCTCAGATTGACATATGTAAGCCTACCATATCTGGCTCTTTACTACTTTTCTCTCTTTTTATTTATATATAGACAGAAAAGGAAAATAAACAAAAGATTGTCATGGGCCTAGCAGAATATCAGGGAGGATTCAAAAGATGTAACAAATTTCCATTTCAAGAAGGCATAATAATAGAAGAGATTATATATTCATGACTGTCCATCTTTGCTTCCTTGCAGATTATTCTTTTGCTTTCTGCTGTGTACTTTATTCTTTTTTCCCCCTTTTCATTCTTTCCCCCAAAAACAATAGTAACATGGCTCACATATAATGTAGATTTCGCTACTACTTCTCCAGGTTTGTTTAATATATTTCCTGTCAAAGGAGCCTAGTGGGCTTTTTTCCCCCCACCATTGGGACCTCCAACTTTCCATGCCATGCATTTGTCCAACCTGTCCTACCAGCCTTTTAAGCTCAGTTCCGATGTCACCCCTTCAAGACTTCTCTCCCTAGACTTTTGTGCTTGCTTTGCCAAATTTTCTTGCATTTACTTATCCATGCCAACCTGCACACCATAAAATGGCTTCATTTTTATTTTTGTACATCAGAGATACTGAATAAATGGTTTTTGAACTGTCATGCCCAGAAAAGCAACCAACAAATATCCGTTGACTGAATTTTCATATGACCAACACTCCAGTTACCATACATGGATTATTTTATCTGTAATGAAGTACAATACTACATTAAATCTATAAATGAACATCACTGTATATGCCTCTAATAATTAAAATGGAATTTCAAGATTTTATTGGATCTCAAGATTATTATGACAAGGATAAACTAGGTGGTCCAGCGGATAGAGCGTCAGCAGGACATGAATTCAAATTCGATTTCAAACACTAGCTGAGTCACTTAACCATGACTCTCTCCCTCTTTCACTCCCCTCCCCCCCCAAAATATTATTAGAACAAACATCAATCACTAGTAGAGGATAGACATGTAGAAAGTACTATGGCTTAGTGAAAGTTCACAAGGAGTTAGTATTTCACCCCTCACATTTCCTTACCCCATGATCACAGGCACATAACTTAACCTTTCTATAATACTAGCTGCACCAGACTGTGAAGTCCTTGACAACAGGGGACTGCCTTGCTTTTATCCCCAGACGTAGCCCAATGTCTGGCCCACAGTATGCCTACTTAAACACTTGCTGACTAATCTACCTGTCTCATATGGGAAAAGTGCAATATAAGTACTTAACAGATTTAACTTAACAGATATAAACATAAGCTGTGGTTTTTGTAAACAAAATGTATATAATAGATAATATGTACCATTTCTCTTTCAAACATCATTTCCTAGAGAAAAGTTTGACAGCCAAAATCCTTCAATGTAATCTAATTAAACATTTTCATCAGGACCATTCTACTTTAACTTTTAAAATGAAAACTATCAGGAGCAGGCAAATATTTCTAGTAATATCAAAAGAATTTTCACATAGAGAGCACAGGGCAGGCCTCCGCAGCGGACTGCCAATCTGGACTTCTAAGCCTCCAAATGTCAGGTGGGAGTGTTTTACCTAGCTCGATCTGAAGATACCCACACAAAACAGCATCTTAGAGAGAGGGCTAGCCCCATCTAAGAGATGACAAACTTAATTTATATAGATGTGCCTTTGGCTCTAAGAGAAGTAATGAGAACAAATGTTCAGAATCAGATGATGTTTCTCTAAAACAAAAATCCAAGGAGTCAGAAGTCACTTATTTCTCGGAGCTTTGCTCTCTTGGCCACAAGGTGAAGCAGTCTCTTCCCTAACACAGACGCCATCTCTGGCGTTTAATTAGCACTGTCTGCACACTGCTGAGAATTCATATTGATTGCTGTCAGCCTATCACAGCCAACTAGACTGTGCGTACCACAGAGCTGCTTCATGGGAGTCTTTAGGGAAGGAACAGATACTAAAATAAGAAGCGAAAAACAGTGAAAATGGAAGAAGTCGTCTGCCTTAAAGCAGAAGTGACGAGACAGTGCTTGGCAATAGCAGCAGTCTTGCCTCAATCACAAGTGCCCTGGTGTTACCTCAGTTTCCTTGCTTATTAAAAAGGTCTCAAATGAGCCTATCAGACAATTATAGCTGAAGTACTGGATGCCTGGCCATAACCTCAGCTCAGAACCTTACCTGGCCCCAAACAAATACAATGGCATTTTAACAAGCAGCCTGAAAACAATTTATAATGAACTCTTTACAGAATCTGATTTTACATGTTAAATCTTGAGAGACTCCTGTAAAAAGACAAAACATTAATAAAGTTTACTGGAGTCATTAATTCATACTTAAAGGTAAACTTAGAAAAAGCCTCCCTCCAAAAACAAGAAATATGAAACAACCTCTTTGATAAACTATAAACAGGTTGCCATACATCTTTCTAAATAAATCATTCCCACGTTAGCGCTGCAAAATACCAATTCTGAAGAAAGCATTTAACATACGAAATATGCAGACTCCCAATGCTTCTCCCGGCAGACATGAAACACACACACACACACACACACACACACACACCCCCAACAGATGTGTATGTTTGCACTGGTGACAAAAATTCCTCCACTGTGTCCATCTCATCAAAAAGTCCTCCCAAAAAGAGTTTATTACAGTGCTGCCTCTGAAAGCATAAACATCCTGGACATGGCAGCAAGAAGCCACTTTAGAAGCACAATCCCCCCCTCAGAAAAAACTGTCCCACTGTCATTGTGTAAAAATTTTTAATCCTTCCAGATCATTCATTTCAGTGAAGATTTTTCTATCAGACTGAGAATATCTGCTGTATCTGGAGCATTCTAGCAAGCCTCAGTTACAAATTTACAAGTTTTAAACAGACAATCAGGAAAATGATGTAAAAAGACATTTTCAGCTCACAGTTCTAGTCTTTTCCAAGTAAAAGACTTGGAAAAATTACATCTATTCTGAGAATAGATGTAATCAATGAGAAGCTAAAACATCGATTTCTCTTAACTACCTCATTTTGATGTTACACAGCAAGAAGGCTTCATAGAAAAAAAATATTCAAGTGAAAAAGTAAAAAACAAAAATCCCAGCCATTCTTCATCCTTGCTACAGGAAGAAAATGGTATCTTGCTTCTCCGTGAGTAATTTATAAACCAGAAACACTGCCCCTTCTCAAACACAACTGAAATTTTAAGTTAAAAATTTGACTTACACCCTTTTAAAACTGAGAAATGATATTTTAAGAACAAACCTTGATAAAGACTCTGGACTGAACTTTGTGCTGAATTCTGTGGAGATCCTAGAGGTTTGTGCTGGAAATCTTTCTGTTATGAAAAAAAGACAAGTAACAACAAAAATTACTTTGGGCACAAATTTTGAGTTTTATTCTATTAGCATGTAGCATCATTGCATCACTTTCTACAAATATTTTTGAAGCTTAAAATGTAAAGGTTCCAAGCTCAATACCTTTTATACAACTTCAATAACATTAAACTAGTTTCAAGGTAGTTTGTTTTAAAATTTCACTTTCTTCACCTTTTTCATTTGCCAACCAGTATTTGAATTCAGAATAACTGAATTCAAACAACTAGTCGACACCAGTGATAACATTTACAGTAATGGAGGATCTACAAAGACTCTTCATCACTCTTCCCCAAGCACCTGAGTTTACTACTGAAGGCAATTCCAAGACTTGATCCTTCATACATAGGTGCTTCAGCAAGTAAAGAGTTGAAGAAAGGTATATTAACTAATCTTTGTTGGAAGGAAAGAAATCATAGCTTGGAAATAAAGGCCTGAAAAAATTTAAATCCAAAAGAAAGTTAGAACTTCGATCAATTAAATAAATTTTAAAAGACAAGAGAAATACTTCGGGAATTTCAACAACTAAATGTTAGAGTTAATTTGGATTTAGCCAGAAAAATAATTTTAATTTCAATTTTCCTGGTTGAAGGCAGTAAAGGCAGCAGGGACTATCCTAAGAGTCCCTGTTATTTCCTACAGTGGCTTGTGTATAACAGGCACTCTTTTTTAAAAACTAAACTGAAAATTCAGAAGATGTAACAAAATCTTACTCACTAAGTGAAAGTAAGTGTTCTTATAAAACTGCAAACCAAAGTAATACCAAATGTTGCTTTGCACAAGTGAATGCTGTTTTGTAACAGATACCTCCTGCCATTCTGGTGAATATGGAGAATTTACTATGCAAGCCTAAGGTAGAAATGATCCATGCTTGACATCAGAACCCACTTCTTTTAGGGATGAACATCCTTAAAATAGATATATAAAATATAGGCCTATTTCATGACATGGAACACCACTAGTAGAAATTGTGATAAAATGCTTTTATTAGAAATAAGACTTATTTTAGATCAGGAATTGAAATATCTTGGCAAATATTTACTCATTCATCTTAATATCGTCCTTTACATAGGCAGTGAAAAAGCATTCATTAATGGATCAATCTTAACTAAAGGGAAGATGCTATGGGAGTGCTCTAGAGATCCTATATTTTTCATCTTGAATAAAGACAAAGATGGCATGCTCACCAGATCTGAATGGAACAGAAATGAGGGCTACCTCATTTCCAGTGTGTTAAACTAACACACTGATTTTAAAAGCAAGATCCCCAAGTATCCATCTGGGTGGATGAGGAGCCAAATCAAAGGAAGAGATAGATGATCATAAAATTCTGCACTCACGTTGAAAGAATCAGCTGTAGCTCTTTTTGTAATGGCAAGGAAATGGAAATTCAGGAGATGCTCACCAATTGGGGAATGGCTCAAGTTGTGGTATATAAATATAATGGGATAATATGGTGCTATAGGAAATGATGAGCAGGCTGATTTTAGAAAAGTCTGGAAAGACTTCCATGAACTGATGCTGAATGAAGTAAGCAGAAGCAGAACACTACACAGTAGCAGCAAGATTTTGTGATGATCAACTATGATAGATAGCAATGGGGATTCAAGACAAGTCCAATAGTGTTAGGATGGGAAATGCCATCAGCATACAAAGTAAACTAAGGAGACTGAATGTGGATTGAAGCATACCATTTTCACCTTTTTTTGCTGTTTGTTTGCTTTTTCTTTCTTGTGGTTTTTCCCTTTTTTTCTGAATAATATGGAAATAGGTTTTAAAAAGATTGTACACACACAACCTATGAGATTGCTTGCTCTCTTAGGAAAGGAGAGAGAAAAAAATTTGGAATTCAAAATCTTAAAAAAAGAGGAATGTTGAAAAGTATCTTTACATATAAAAACAAAATACTATTAAGTAAGTGTATGTGTGTGGGGAGGGGTGAAGAAGCAGCAATACAAGCTTAGGATGGTAGATAATCATTTATTCCCCATGAAAAATATCTGGTGATCTTAAAGAGGCCTGTAAGCTCCCAGAGTCATCAGGGTGATACAATAACAATCTTGGATGTCAGGAACACTTTAAACTGTCCTAGTCCAACCACGTCTATAGTCCTGCTATCAAGTCTCAGAACCAAATTTTAGGGAAGGCCACTGACAAACTAGATTGCATGCATAAGAGCAAGTAGAATAATAAGGGGATAGAAGACTGTACTGTATCCACTAATTTGATGGATGAGATGAAGGAAATAGGTTATTTCACCAAAAGAAGAGAAACTTAAGGAGGAGATGGGATAGCTCTGACTTTGTATAGGAAGAGGGACTGATCTTGTCTGACTTCAGAAATCAGAACCAGAATTAGAGCAAGTAGTTACAGAAACTAAAAAACAAGAGTTGCAGGAAAAAACAGATTTGGACTACATTTAAAGATATACTTCCTAATAGTCAGATTAGTCTCAAAGTAGAGTGGGCTGTTCCCTATCAACAATGATCTTCAAATGGAGCTTAAATGACCATTTCTCAGATACTGAGTACTAACAGTCTTGAAATCTCTTACAACTGAGATGCTAGAGAGTATGCTTCAAATTTTAAAGACAGGAAAAAATGATGGAACCAGACATAAACCCTATTCTAATTCCCATGTATTATTCTAACAGTTTAAGTTACATGTAGTGTTTAAACTGAGAATCTCTTGTCAATTACTTTCTTGGGAAAAGAAAGCTGAGTTTAAAAACCTACCTTGAGTTTACTGTTATAACTGCAGTTGGCCAGTAAATTCTTACAATTCTTATGAACATTCACTGCACAGTCGGAAATTTTTTAAAAAGTCTAAATTATTCCATAATATCAGTCCATAAAAGAAACAGATGGTATTTTTCAAAATTGAGAGAAAGAAAAGTCTAGTTTTAAGTCAAACTCCACAATCTTATTCACGGAAGATAAGGATTTATAAAAGCAATGTTTGTTACTGGCTGAGCCACTTAAAGAACAAAGAACATTCTTGGCAGGAAACCAGTCAGTCATATAACATGACCTCAAAGTACAAATCAGGTACAAACTCATTCTTCACATACAAGGATTCCTAGATGATAAAAATGACCCTTGTGCAAGATCACAAATCTCTTTTCCAAAAGGTTACCTGTACTGTATTATTTAAGGTTGCTCTTTTACTCCTCCCTAAAAAATTAAGATAAAAAGCTTAAGATTTTATGACACTTTTTTCTTCTGTGAGAGTCAAGGAATAAAGATAACAATATTTCCCAACACAGACAAAATCATACATTTGGACATAAACATCAACTCTATGAAAATCTTATTAACCAAGAATTCGTGGGGGAGTAAAGGACCCTGTTCTAAAACGCCAAAATCACTTTTTTATTTCTTCCCATTTCATTCCTTCCATGACAATCCAAACTCTCATTCTTCCAGAAATGAGCTCAACTAAATGTTAAGAGGAAAATATTTCAAATAAATCACTCACATTCAGGATTGAATGATTCAAGACTCCTTCATCAAATGAACCCTTCACAGGTAAAATTCTGGACACAGGGAGGCATTTAGGGAAAGACACATATCCTGCAATGCAGGGAAGCTCCATGAAACCACTCCTGCTTTTTCTAATTTTGGTTGTAAATATTTTCACAACAGTTCCTAGGCCAGCAAAGAGCTCTTGGGATCACTTGAAAGTAGAGTGACATTTATACTTTGTGCTCAGAGGGATAGGCCACTGGACTAAAATGTCCTTTTTTAACATCAGAGTCTGTATCAAGTATAGAAGAAGAAAAAAGACCCAGATAGCATTTTGAACTATTTGCATCAACTAAATGATCAATACAATTGAAAATAAAGAATTAAGCATTATAGCATGTAAAAAAATAAGTGATTTTACTGAAAAACATCCAGGTTGAATTCAGTTGTACTCAATCTTATTTCAATTGAGGTCTTTCTACCTCAATTGAAAAGATTATTGGGAAAGAATAATTCTTAATAGCCAGCCTTTCCAAATCTACAAAAATCTCCCAGAAAATACTTAACAGAAACCAATTTCTCTTCCAACAACAAAAGCATTGTTAAAAAAAAAAAAAAACCAAGTTAGAAAAGGAAAACACATATATACAAAGCCAAAAAAAACCTGTTTGTCCTAAATGTATTAGGGAAATTATTCAAGGACACTGCATTTGTGTAAAAGGAAACCTGAAATGGTATTAAGGTCAGTGAAATGAACAAAGACCTACTAAAGGAAGGCAATGTCTGAATTCCTGCCCAAGGACAGAGTTCACTGACATTAATTTTTTCCAACTAACTTTAGTTCTTTTACAGAACATTAGACTTGACTACTCCGTCCTGTATTCCAAACAAATCTGAACTCTTATTAATGGGGATCACTTGCCAGGGTAACCTGATTCTTTTACACCCCATTCCACAGGCAGGCCTAGAATGTAAATAAATAAAACACACCTGTCAATAGTGCTATTTCCAGTGAGGAACACAAAGCTTACAACTTTAATCAGAGTATGTTAACTGTGTAAAGCCTGTTCTTAAAAAACAGGACCAAGGATCATCTCAAGCTTCCAATGCTTTTAAGCAATACTGACTCTAATTTAAAGAAATCAGCATGATGTTTCTGTACAAGGAAAATTTGAGAATCTTCCAAAATTTACCAGTATTCCTTCTGAAACTATTATTTTTTGAGTTTGATTATGTTTTAACAACTTCATATCCATGGCTAGAGGAAAACCACTTACCGTACAGTTAGAATATACCTTTAAATTTTCTTAAGAGTTTCTAACAGCCAGTTTACAATCGATGTCAACTTTCAAAGCATGGACTGTCCTAATCCCCAAGATGGAGATGAAGTCAAATAATTATACTCCCTTCAACAAAGATTTGCTTTCAAATATTTTAAACCATCTGTTTAATGAATGTACTTTAATAATCTGGATATTAAATTGTTCTCACCTTCCAGACACTGAAGGTTTTCCAGACATAAAACCTGTCAACACTTTAATGCCACCAACTTATATTTTAATAAAATTTATATCTTTCTTTTTTTAAATTGAAGCTTTTTATTTACAAAATATGTGCATGGCTAATTTTTCAACATTGACCCTTGCAAAACTTTCTGTTCCAAATTTTTCCCTCCTTCCCCCTACTTCCTCCCCTAGATGGTAGGTAGTCCAATATAAGTTAAATGTCAAAATATGATAAATCCAATAAATGTATAGTTATCTTGCTGCACAAGAAAAATCGGATCTAGAAAGAAAAAAAACCTGAAGGAAAACAAAATGCAAGAAAACATCAACAGAAAGTGTGAAAATGCTATGTTGTGGTCCACACTCAGTTTCCACAGGCCTCTCTCTGGGTGTATATGGCTTTTTTTATCACTGAACAATTGGAACTGGTTTGGTCATCATATAGTCTCCCTGTTTCTGTGTATAATGATCTCCTGGTTCAGCTCATTTCACTTAGCTTCAGTTCATGTAGGTCTCTCCAGGCCTCTTTGAAATCATCTTGTTGGTCATTTCTTTGGGTTTTTTTTTCCTGAGGCAATTGGGGTTAAGTGACTTGCCCAGGGTCACACAGCTAGGAAGTGTTAAGTGTAAAAGACCAGATTTGAACTCAGATCCTCCTGACTTCAGGGCTGGTGCTCTATCCACTGCACCACCTAGCTGCCCCATTGTTGGTCATTTTTTACAGAACAATAATATTCCATGACATTCATATACCATAATTTATTCAGCCATTCTCCAATTGATGGGCATCCATTCAGTTTCCAGTTTCTAGCCACTACAAAAAGGGCTGCCACAAACATTCTTGCACATGTGGGTCCCTTTCCTTCCTTTAAGATCTCTTTGGGATATAAACCCAGTAGAAATACTGCTGGGTCAAAGGGTATGCACATTTATGATAACTTTTTCAGCATAGTTCCAAATTGCTCTCCAGAATGGTTGGATCCATTCAGTTCTACCTACAATGTATCAGTGTCCCAATTTTCCCATATCTCCAACATTTGTCATTATCTTTTCCTGTCATCTTAGCCAATCTGAGGTGTATAGTGGTATCTCAGAGTTGTCTTAATTTGCATTTCTCTGATCAACACCTTTTTATGACTAGAAATAGTTTCAATTTCTTCATCTGAAAATTGTTTGTTCATATCCTTTGACCATTTATGAGTTGGAGAATGGCTTGAGTTCTTATGAGACAATTCTCTATATATTTTAGAAATAAGGCCTTTATCAGAACCCTTAAATGTAAATATGTTTTCCCAGTTTATTGCTTCCCTTCTAATCTTGTCTGAATTAGTTTTGCTTATACAAAAACTATAACTTAATATATTCAAAATTATCTATTTTGGGATCAATAATGATCTCTAGTTCTTTGGTCACAATAAAATTTACATCTTTCAAACTGCTTTCACACAAGTCTCACATCTATGGTCCAAGGCAGCTGTAATGCCACCAAATTACAGAACTAGAAAAGATAGTTCTGTGAGAAGATAGAGAAGGTGAGAAGGTATTTTCAACAATGAAAACAGTCCAGAAAAATCAATTCTATTTAAATTTTAAAAACAAAAAGCCACCACCTTCAGAAATAGAGAATTCAGCTTAACTATAAAGAGTCAAATTATACATGGCAACAACAATACTATATGATGATCAGTTCTGATGGACATGGCTCTATTCAACAATGAAATGTTTCAAACCACTTCCAATTGTTCACTGAAGAAAGCCATATACACAGAGAGAGAGGGATGTGAAATGTGGACCACAGCATAACATTTTCATGCTCTTGATTGATGTTTGCTTGCATTGTGTTTCCTTTCTCTGAATTTTTCTTTCTGGTAGATACTATTTTTCTTGCACAACAATGATAAGTGTGGAAATATGTATACATATATTCGATTTGTCAAGTATTTTAACATAATTAACATGTAGTGGATATCCTGCCCTAGGGGAGGGGTAGGGTGTAGGGGGGGAAAATTTGTAACAGAAAGCTTTTAAAGGGTTAATGTTGAAGAATTACCCATACATATGTTTTGCAAAAAAAACAAAACAAAACAAAACTATAAGGAGTCAAGCAATACAAATACACTATTACCACTAAGAAATTATTGGTATCTAATGTAATCTTTTTCTTGCTGAAAATTTAGCCCATTTTTTTTTGTTCTGGTTTAAATTCAGTTTGACAGCTCCACAAATAAAATAAAAGTACAGAAACTATCCCAGGGGCTGTGGAGACAAAAAATTCAAGATTCTAACCCCCTCAGGAGAGACAAAACAAAAGCACAAAGTGATAAAAATCAACATGTAATTGACAGCAAGTCATTTCGATCTGGACTTGAGTAGGCTTAATCTGTCAAATAAAGCAGCAATTCTAGAAGACATTCACATACTGCTCTGCACACATTCTCACTTAATCCTAACAAAGCTGGGGGAAGGAGATACTGCTGATATTATCCTCATTTCACAGAGGAAGAAACTGAGGTTTAGAAGATTAAATGGAGTCACAAATTTGGTAAGAGGCAGCAGGTTTTTAACCTCAGATTCCAAGTCCAGCACTGTTTGTTTCTTTCTTTCCTTATTTAACTTATTTTATTTATTTCTTTAACTTATAAACTCTTCAAGGTTACCTCTCAAGTGGAGTATACAAAGAATGCCTGAGCTCAGAGGAGGAAGAAAACACTCCTTACTGGCTGGCAGGTAAAGGCTTCAAAGAAGGGCCAGGGGCAAAGGGCAAACAGGGCAAAGAAGGGAGGTGAAGCAGAGGCCTGCAGACAAACCAATTAGGGTAGGGCCTGAGGCCAGTGTGCAGGGGGTCTTCCAGGCCAGGCAGTTTCCCCATCTAACTTGATAGAATATGTATCAGAAGGATGCAAACACAACTCAATTCAACATTTACTCAGCACTTACTAAAGCCAAAGTGACTTCATTTGATGTTGGGGATCAAAGATAAATTTAGCCCAGAACCTGCCCTAAGCCTTACAATTACAACTGTGGAGGTATGCCAAAGACAAAACTATAAGACATAACTTTAATAAGGTTTCTGTGAGAAATTTGATGCTAGCAGTTTTGGGCTTCCTAAAATAGAGGTCAGTAAACTCGGGGCCCCCAATCATGCTTTTTGTACCAGTGTGTAGCTAGGAATGCTGTTTACATGAGAAAATGTTTTATTGTCATTTAAAGTGAAAAAGCCAGAGAGCTCAATTTGGCCCTCAGTGAGTTCTGATACCCTGCCCTAAAATATTCAATATGGAATTAAGCAGCCAAATTATTTTGGTGAAATGAAAATACCTTATTTCCTCTATTCTAATCTAACATTTTCCCAACACAACTTTTATCCAATAGAGGATATCATCTATTGCACACCTCTGGCTTCTTTTTATTTGCAAAACATATGTATGGGTAATTTTTCAACACTGACCCTTGCAAAGCTTTCTGTTACAAATTTTCCTTCCCTAGCCCCCACCCCCTCCCCTAGATGACAGGAAGTCTACTACATGTTAATTATGTTAAAATACTTGACAAATTGAATGTGTATATATATTTATACAGTTATCTTGCTGTACAAGAAAAATCGGATCTACAAGAAAAAAAAAATCTGAGAAGGGAAACATAATGCAAGCAAACATCAATAGAAAGCGTGAAAATGTTATGTTGTCCACATTCATATCCCTCTCTCTGGGTGTATATGGCTTTCTTCATCACTGAACAACTGGAATTGGTTTGAAACATTCTGCTGTTAAAGAGAGCCACGTCATTCAGAATTGATCATCATATAGCCTTATTGTTGCCATGTACAATGATCTCCTGGTTCTGCTCATTCCACTTAGCATCAGTTCATGCAAGTCCCTCCAGGCTTCTCTGAAACCGTCCTGCTGGTTGTTTCTCACAGAACAACAGTATTCCATGACATTCATATACCATAATTTATTCAGCCATTCTCCAATTGATGGGCATCCACTCAGTTTCCAGTTTCTTGCCACTACAAAAAGGGCTGCCACAAACATTTTTGCTTATGTGAGTCCCTTTCCCTCTTTTAAGATTTCTTTGGGATATAAGCTGGGTCAAAGAGTATGCACAATTTGATAACTTTTTGAGCATAGTTCCAAACTGCTCTCCAGAATGGTTGGATCTGTTCACAGTTTCACCAACAATGTATCAGTGTTCCAGTTTTCCCACATCCCCTCCAACATTTGTCATTATCTTTTCCTGTCATCTTAGCAAATCTGACAACACCTTTGGCTTTCAACATCAAGAAACAGCACTTAGAGGCCTCAAGTTCAAAAGCATTCTGTGGTCCAATTAATCTGGGGAACTCCTGCAGTCAATGTGGAGAATGTGATGAAAGCAACACTGAAAAATTTAAATGAATTTAGTAATAGTGTGGAGGGTGGAACTAAGTGGGAAAATTCAGTCTTTTTTCTGTCTCTCACATTTCATCTTCTCTACCATCACTCTGCTCCAGTGCTGTCAAATTCTAATAGAAAAGATGCTATAAATTCATACATGAAGATACCAATGAGCCATAGTGGCTTAATTTTAAAATATAATACTTCTGTTTTATTGACTTTTAAGTATTTTCCAATTATATTTTAACCTGGTTCCTCTCCAGTGTTGTTAGCTTTGGGGCCATGTTTGGCACCTTGGCTCAAAAATTACACTCCACACCTAAACTGCTATAAATCTCCCTTTTTAAATATTCCCTGATTCTAATATTAGCTCTCTTCAAACCTATCTAACAAAAGTTAACCTAGCATTAGTACAAAGTACTTTTATCATATTGTTTTTCTACTCAAATACTAGCAATAGCTCCCTCTTTCCTATGAAAGAGTCCATATTCTCCCTTACCCCCTTTACACCCCCCCCCATGAGCTAACCCTATTCCAATTCCTCACTAGACAGTTTGTTTGAAAAAAGACCTGGGGATTTAAGTGGACAGTGAGCTCAGTGAGCCCAAAGTGCAGCTCAATCTACATTTTTGCAACTTCTAACCACTGTCCCTCGTTCTGACTTCAGGGGCCAGAGAACATGAGTAATCCCTCTCACGTGTGTTGGTCTCTCTAACACTTGAAGAGTCATGATGTTCCATCCCCTCTCAAGTCTTCTCTCTACCAAACCTCCCCAATGTTCCAGGTGATCTGCCTCTACTATGATCTCAACATTTCAACTGCTCAGTCCTTCAAATGTTCTACGATGCCAAGACCTTTCTGGATCTGGCATCCAACCTGTCTGCTCACCTTCCCAGCTCGGTCTCATTTATAGGCCTGAGAAGCATCCCAGCTGCACTGGTAATCGAGTCAAGCAAAGAGCCTTCAGCAGCTCCTTCAGAAATGACAACAGATCACGAGCTTAGAGTTAGAGGACTTGACTCCAAACCCTTAAGCCAATCTCTCTAGGCCCGATTTCCCTATCTGCTCACTGGAGACTTTGTGACCTCTAAATCTCCTGGTTCTGCAGCTGTGATCTGATGCTACCTAACCAATGAAGCCTTCTCTTTGGATATGTATTTTTAATCTGTTCTGGACAGACCTTGCTATAGTAGTGTTTAGCCCCCCTTTCAAACTTTTCCACAAGAGCAGCATGAGATTATCAAATGCTTTGCAAAAATAAACTGCATCTATAGCCAGCATTTCTTTAATTCAACTAGCCTAGCAACCATGCAAAAAGAAAATGAGGGTCATCTGGAACCACCTGTTCCTGCTGAAGCCAAGCTGACTCTCTGGGATCATTACTTCTTCCTTTCCTTGAAGTTCACTAATAACCCTCTTTAGTAACACAGTAAAGCCATTTTGTAGATTCCACTTGCATTTTGAGGAACTAAGTCCTGGGTCACCTCTTCTGGTCTCTGATCTTTCAAAGTGGTTCATTGTTCTTAAGGAAAGACAGGGATGAAAAACTAAGATGGGAAGGTGCAGAAGTATTACAAACTTTACCAAATGGAAGTACCAACAACAACGAAATTACATATCCAGAAAAGTATATATAATGGGGTTTTACAAAAAGTTACATTCTAAAAATGTTATAGAACAAGGTCCTCCACCCTTAAGAGAGTCTGACCCCTGGCCTAGATAATCTCTAAGGTTGCTTCTGGCTTTAAACTCTGCTCTGGGGAGTCTTATGTTTCCTACTCTAACTATGAACAAAAGTAGAAACATGACCTGGGTTCCAACTTTTATATTTTGATGTGATTGTATGAAATGCAAATAAGTCTGAATGAAGCAGTCAGAGAGAATATTATTCAGGGATCTTCAAGACAAAGAATTAAACCCCATTTAGATTAACAAGAGGACAGTGAACTCCACCAAGTGAGATGACTTGGCCCCAGGGCACGGAGGAAGTGGGAGGTGCCCCTTGACAACTCAGCTGCCCTCTCTGTCACTTCACTAAAATCTCTTTCCCGTACAGGGATAGCTGCCCTTTGCCTACCATATTCCACTTGGTAGGCCTAGAGTTGCTACCAAACTGTTCTGTAAAAGAAAAATGGATTCCAATTTAATCCAGCTGCTCCTTACCAATTCCTGGAAATAGCCCAGCTTTCACAACAAAGCAGCAAAGCTGACATTCTCAGAGGTTTTTCTTAATCATGTTGTTACTGTTCAGTCACTTCAGGCATGTCTGACTCTTCATGACCTTTTCTTGGCAAAAATACTGGAGTTTGTCATTTTCTTCTCCAGCTCATTTTAGTTTCCTAACTGTGGGAAACAGGGTTAAGTGCGTTGACCAGGATCACAAGTGTCAGGATCACAAGATTTATCTTCCTGAGTCCAGGCCAGGCACTTTATCTACTGTGCCTCCTAGCTGCTCCTTCTCTTAAACATAACTCACACATATATAGTATTTACACCCATTATCTCATTTGATCTTCTGAAATAACAATGGCTTTCCCATTTTTATCCCTTAAGACATAAATCAAAATCAGTCAACTTCATAAACATCAAAGTTGCAAAGACTGCACTGAAAACCAAGAAATGAGAGATCCCTAAAGCTCAGAGAGAATGAAGTGGCAGCGATGCGTCAGCACCAAAGGCATGTCAGCCATGTGACAGGTGAACATTCCAGGCCGGTGTAGCATGCAGCCTTGTCCTGACAACTGTTGACTCTGTCCTAACTAGAACTGCCATTTCTTACTCACAGAAAGAAAATGACACTAGCACTTATGCCCACAGAATTGAACAGAAGCTCATGTGACTCCCTAATTGTACCTATGGACCCAAGGACCTCACAAACCCAACAGGAGGTCACACAAACAGATTCAGAGAAGGCAAGTCACCGGGAGCTGGTGTGACGTGCGAGTCCCAAGGGCCAGCGGAAGCCAGGCTTTTCTGGTTCTGGGTGCAGCACTCTATCCATTACCCCCAAGCTCCAGAACTGATCCTGGGGAAAATGCTAGACCTGGAGTCTGGAGAGAAATGGGTTCAAACCCAGGCTCTGACACTTAACTGGTGGCCCAGACAACCAGGAAAAATCTGCCCTCAAAACAGATGCAGGCGTGTCCTTGGGCCACTGCCCTCCTCCAACCTCAGTAACCTCATCTGTAAAATGGGCTAGGTGCTGGTGCTGCCTTCAGTAAAGCGACTTACTGACACAATGCCAGTTAAGGGACGGTTGCTCATTAATGAAATATATATCGTTATCTGCAAAATCATGACAAAATAAGCCATGGTCCTTCTCTACTACCAAGAAAAGCACCAACTCCTTCATGCCCAATCACATAAAGGGGAAAGGATAAATAGGAAAGATGCCTTCAAAGCTCTGTGTTAAGTACACAGGAGCTTGGGGGGGGGGGAGGGGGGAAGAGAGGATAGACTGGATGTATTAACCTTGCACTTAGAAGCCCGACAAACACCCAGCCCATTATTTATCTAGTATCATTCTTGGTAAAATTCTTCAGAAGATCACAGCTAGGTGACACAGTGGCTAGAACACTGCCCTGGAATCAGGAGGACCTGAGTTCAAATTTAGCCTCAGACACATGACAATGGATAAGTCACTTAACCCTGATTGCCTCCCAAAAAAACTCCCAATCAAATAACAACCAAAAAAACCATATGAGAACCCAGCAAAGGAAGCAAGAGGCAGGGCAGCAGGACAGAAGGAGCAAGGAATTCTAAAGAAGAGGTGAGACAAAAGTTGGATGGACCAAAGGACACACAGATCAGCTCCCTAATCAATGGAATTGGTCCAGTCGTTCTGGATAACAATTTGGAAGGTGGTGGAGCCAGGAGCTGAACCTAGGCCCTTGGACTTCAGAGCCAAGACCAAACTAACAAGAGTCCCTTATGCCCAACTTGGGAACACCATTCCTAGGAAGCTGGAACACATATGCAAAAATATTTGTGATAGCATTTCTGTTGGAGCCAAGAACTAGAAACAAAACGAGTACTCGCTGACTTGGTTAACAGCTGAATAAACTGTGGATATGAATGCAATATTATACTATCATACCTAAAGAAATAATAAACAATTCAAAGAAACTTGGGAAGATCTGTATTTCATTGGTGCAGAACAGAAGCACCATTTACATAAAGCCATAGTCATGCAAAAGAGTACTCAGATACAGGCACAACCAAATCAAGACTTCCAAGGACTTGATTGTGAAGCATGTCTTTCATGTTCTGGCAGAAAGATCATGGAATCATAGATATTAAACCTAGAAAAGCACATCACTGGCCACTGGGTCCAACTCTCTCAGAGAAGGAAACTGAAGCACAGAGATGTTAAGTCACTCCATAACATTAAGTGTGCACTACAGGCCAGGCACCAGGCAAAGCTCTAGGAATACAAAAGAGACAAAAGACAAAGTTCCTGCTCTTAAGGAGTTTCCAATCTAATGAGAAAACAAGCAAATAATTATGTTCAGAAAAGCCGAATACAAGATAAATAGGAAGTAAATGAGAGATGGAAGGTACCAGAGTGGCTGGGAAAGGCTTCCTGTATAGGTAGCACTGATCTTAGCTCAAACTTGAAGGAAACCATGGAAGCCAGAAGGCAGAGATAAGAAGGGAGAGCCCTGCAAGCAAGAGGGAAAGGCAGAGAAAGTGTCCAGAGCCTAGAGATTCTTGGAATGGCCATAAGATTAGTGTCACTGGATGGAAGAATACCTGACCCCAAAGCAGGGAGTAGGATCTAAAGGACAGAAGAGCAAGACCTAGCAACTTGCCCAGGATCACAGTTGGAAACTGAGATGAGACTGGAGAGCTCTGGTCTCCCCGGCTCTGAATCATCCTGCCAGAGCCAGAAGAAGGAATCTCACACTTTCCTACATGGCCAAGGTGGGAGGGGAGGGTCTGCTTCACCTGACTATATAGCTACCCCTTCACATCTTGAGCTTGGGGCAAGGAGCTAATGGGATCTGGAGAATCCAAGTACAATGTTTTGGCCGTCCCTTTATAGTAGGGAAATCTAAATTATGGTATTAGAAGATAAAATGTTTATATTTTTACAACACTATGCATATATTGAGCATTTCTAAACTCTTTCTACATGTTTGCTGGCTATCTTGTGCTAAGCTTCCACAAAACTTTCCCAGAAAGTTCTATTTAATTTCTTACGCCAATCTGAAACATCAAAACCAGGATAGGCAAAGTCCTGATGTAGGTGGGATAACTGGTTACTATGTTACAAGGAAAGATTTCATTAGGAACTCATTAGGAGGGGGACAGACTAGGAGGAAATCACAAAAATAACTGCAATGTATAGTTAGAGCACCTGGATTGAGACTTTAGTTCTGTTCTACTAATTGTGTAGCCTCATAACAAGTCATTTTAAATTTCTCTGAGCCTGTTTCCTCATTTAAAATGAAGGTAATAGAACAGAGGACATGTCAGGTTTCTAAATCTTCTGACCTTAGATAAGAAAGAACAGAATACAGTAGAAAGCACATTGACCAGGGAGTCAGGAATCCCCGGTTCAAGTCTTAACTATCTAAATTTGGGATTGGGGGAAACCCAAGTTGAGAAATCCAAAGAATTTGTCAAAATGCCATTAGATTAACTGTAATATATATTCAGAAATCCTTTAGTATGTGGAAGCATCTAAGTCTGTCACTGTTGCTTAGCTTGGTAGGCCCTAGGAATTGACATTTTTCTTCTGCTGAGACAGTTGTAGTAACAAAACTTTGGATTCCATCATTCTGAGAACCAAATATATTCCTGGAAATACCAATGCAACTTTCAATCTTTTCTTTCATACACACACACCCCTTAACTTTAAAAAAAAAAAAAAAAAGTCCTTAGAATCCAAGATTGTAGAAAGTACTTAGAGGTCATTTGTTTCAACCTCCTCCCTGGCACAGGAATTTGTTTTGAAACTTTCCAAGCTTCTTCTGATGGAGATGAGTTTTTGTTTTTTTTTAATTACAAGTTCTTCCTAATACAAACTAACCTGTCAAAACAGCAGATTAATTCTAAACTGCCTAGTTTCCTCAAAATCAGGAACAACCATCAAAGCCCCACATTCAACTTTCAGGGAATCGTCTCCACCAAGTCCATCAAAACACCATCAGGGTCCCCAACAGGTGGTGCTGACCCAGGACAAACTGTCTGCCAAATAGCCAGCTCAGTCCGTGGAGGAGGAAAGAGAGGAAAGGACTTAGAAGGGGCAGCTCCCACTGCGGCGACCAAATTAATGGAAGCAGTAGCAGTAATACACATCCAACACACTTCTAAATACTGTACCTTCAGGCAGAAGAGGCACTATTCATACTAAGACTGTTAAACTTCCCTGCCAACATTGAGAGGGAGGAATTAAACCATCCCATTGCTCTTACCTGCCTTCTCCTTTCTCCCTCATCTTTCCTTCCCTCCCTTTCAGTCAATATTTTATATATATATTCTCCCTCATATTTAATTTTTCAATTCCAACATTATACAGACCATATTCACTATTTCTCCCTACTTTTCAAACCAAACATTTCAATGAGAGCTTATAATTAACCTTGAGGCTAATTTTTTTTCATTCCCCCAAAACTCTGGTGTAATGGAAATTGTACTCAAGAGAGTTGAACACAGGTTCTTGTCATCCAGCCTCAGTGACACCTTAGACCCAGAGACCTTCTGGCTGCTCTTCCCACACACACCACATTCTAGTGACCCCTCTCCTCCTCCCTCCCCTCCACCCCAAGTCTCCATACCTAGCTCCACTCCAGGGCAGCCTCTCAGGATCTCTCCCCACCCTGATAATTTGCACTTACTTGTGGGTATACAAGTTGTTTTTCCAGATCCAATCTAAGCTCTTTGAGGGTAAGGACTGTTTCCTTTTTATCAGTGTCACCCTCAGTAGGTGCTTAATAAATACTTCTGGAATGACAGATCCACATTCTCCCACGGAACTCCTCCCCAAACTTTTCACCCTTTCTTTCTCAGCAGCCCCACCCACCCCCTTCCTTATTCCACAAGCCCAGGAATCCTATCCTAAACTGCTCACACTTCTCTCCACCCAGAGCCCTCAGTCTTCCAACCCCTGACCTCTTTGGGGGCCCAAGGTCTCACTCCAGCTTCCCAGAGCTCTGCATCCTCACCTCCCAGGCAGATATTTACCCCTTCCTCTTCCGTTCTTAAAGCCCCCAGAACGTCCCAGACAGGCCATCTCCCTTATCTCTTCTGCTACTCTCTCCAAACCTACTTAACCAGTCTTAGCCCCTTCACAACTACACAATCGCCACCTCCGGACTCCACAGCCCCGAACGCTTCCCCTCCAGACTACAGCCTCACCTTCTGGGGCCCCCCCTCAATGATCCTGAGCACACTCTGCAAGGACACCTTCGTCACCTCAAAGCAGCCCTTCAAAACCCCTGATCCCTGCAGCCAGCAATGCTCTCTCCATTTCGGGGTCCCTGATCTGATCCCCAAGAATGACCCGGAGCCCTTACCACCTTCCAGTGCCTGAGAGCCCAGGCTCTTCCCCAAGTCCCAACCTCCTCAGAGTGGCCTCAGCTCCAACTCCTTCCTAAGCCTGGGGTGCAGCCCCCCAACACCTAGGACCCCCAGTCTTTGGGTGCTTCCCAGGTTCCAGTCCTTCTGTACCCTTGAAGCCCCCTACACTCCTCAGCTCCCTAAAATTCCATGGCCTAGCACTCGGAACTAACATTCCAGCCCCCATCCTCCTAATTTCCAGGTCCCAGCCCCCCATGACTTGGGCCCCAGCACTTCTGCATCCCCAAGACCCCTAAACCTGGGCTCCAGCACCTCTGCATTCCTCAGACCCCCATGAAATTGGGCCCTAATCCCTATGCATCCCCAGCCCCCGAAGGCTAGGCCTCAGTCTCTCGACCCCCTAAATCTAGGTCCTAACCCCTGTGCACCCCAGAACCTAAGGCTCCAGCCTCTCAGCACTCCCTGAACCTCGGGTCCCAACCCCTCTGCATCTCCGGCCCCCTAAGACCAGGCCCCAGCCCCTCTGCACCCCCAGCCCCTTAAGTTTAAGCCCCAGTCCCTCGGCACCCCCAGGCCCCCTAAGTTTAGGCCCCAGCCCTTCTGCACCCGCATCTTCCTGCAACACCCCGAGCCCCAGGTCGCAGCTTCCCGGCCGCCGCCGTCGTGGTCACTCAGAGGGACTCACCAGGCCTCGCCGCCGCCGCGTCCACAAGCACCCCAAGAACCACAACTGCAGCAAAACTCGGTATTCCGAGCGCCTCCAGACTCGGAGCCGGAAGGGGACGCCGGACCGTGCGCTCTGCGCAGGCGCCCGCCCCGCGGAGGGGGGGGGGGAGAAGCGGGGCCCGCCCCACGTGACCTCTAGTGTCCCAGCGCCCCGAGGCAAGGGAGGCAAGCTCGCGCCAGTCTGTAGCCCCTGGTCAGAGAGCTCGGGGCTGCCACTTCGAGGGGAGGGGTGAGGTGAGAAGAAGCGGGGAGGGGACCGTGTCTCCCAGATCCTTCCCCTTCCCCCCGCCCCACGCGCTGGGTTACTTCCCGGGGCAGGACACGAGGTCCGAATCTTGGGCCGGCTGCCGCCTTCCCCCCTTCCCTTCTCCCTCCCGGCACTGAGACAGGTGGAGGACCCGGGCTGCGGGAGCACGGGCGCCCCACGACATCCCCTTCAGCCCAGCTAAGAAACGGGCAGTACCCGCCTCTAAGAGGATCGCGGTGCCCTTTCCTTTGCACACTGTAAAGCACCCGGAGCCCCGGCTCGGAGTTCCAATTCTACCCCGGGAGGTGTAGACAAACCTTAGGCAAACCCCTCAGTCTCTCAAGGGCCTCCATTTCTTCGCGGGAAAAGGCAAACAAAGCGTTTAAACGCTCAACGTACCAAACGCGGGGCTAGGAGTCCCAAAGACCTGAATTCAAATTCGACCCTCCCTCGCCGCATGGCCTTCACGTAATCTCTGCCTCGATCTTGGAGAAGGAAATAGACCACTCCGAGACCTTTACCCAAACCACCTCATAGATCGGGTTGGAGGCCAGAGGAGTCAGACCCAAACAGAACTACTGACTGGGCTCCGGGAGGAGGGAAGTCGAGGCAATCCCACCCGCGGAACCCTGCCTTCAGGGCTCATATATTCTAATTCGGCAAGACTGCTCCCTAAGGAAGACTTAAGCCTGGGGGAGGGGCACAGCCAAGGTGGAGGGAGGGGTGGAGCCGAAAGTGGTGGAGAAAAGAGTAATGATGAATTTGTGGCGAGGCTCCGAGGAGATACTTTATCCAAATAAAGCATTTTGCAAACCTTGGAAGCTCCATTTTTAGTGGGAAAGTTTAAGTTGGGCTCTACTATTATTACTCAATCAACATTTATTAACCACCTACCTAGGGCCAGGCACTGTGTGCTAGAGACACAAAGAAAGGCAAAAAACAAAAACAAAATAGCTTTAAAGGAGCTGACCTAATTAAATCTCCTCAATTAATCTTAAGGGGTAGCAGTGGGGGGTGATGCAAAGGACTATGCATAGCAAAAATAGCTAACTGGCTAAATTAGGAGGATTAATTGAAGGAAAGCATTAGCATTAAGGGGGATCTGGAATGGTATCTTGTTTGGAGAAGAAAGAAAAAATCCTCTGAATGCTCTTCCTCTTTCACAATTTGGTAGATAACAGAGAGATCCTTTAGACTGTGAGCTCTTTGAAAGAAGACGCTGTCTTTTGCCTCTTTCTGTATCCTGGTACATAATAGGCGCTGAGTAACTATTGGTTAATTGATAAGGAATTGCTTGGGATGTCCATCTATGATCCTTCACTCTTGGCAAGTGACCAGCCTACCTTCTTTTCTGGTCAGAAATGTCCCTGCTGACTCCTTCTGTACCCCTTCCTGTGTGTAAGTTATATATAAAAATACATACAGATACACACAGGATACATATGTGTTGCACACATCATGTACATGTATGTGTACTGTGTTGTGTGCACAGTCACACATGCATTGACGTGTGTTGCGATATATCTTGTTTGTCGTGGTTGTAAACGTGTGTGATATAACAGTGTGTGTCACATGATATATACACACATGTCTATATATGTTGTATCCTAATGGCATGAACATTTCCATTGTCCTTTAGGTCACCTAGAACTATGATAGTAAGCTGACACAGTGGATAGAGCACTTGGGTTAAGAGAGAACAGAGTCCAAATCCAGCCTCAGGCACTCTGTCATTTGGGTAAATCACTTAATCTGTTTCCTCCTCAATAAAATGAGGATATTATAGCACATCCCTTCCAGGATTACTGTGAGGATAAAATGAGCTAATATAAGTAAAAACGCTTTGTATGAGCCCCTTGAAGTGCTACATAAAATCTAGCTATTCATAGTAGTAGAAGTGAGTCTCTTTGGCAGGATTCGAAATCAGTCCTCCCTTATCTTGTGTTCTAGCCATTGTGCCAACCTAGAATCAAAGTTGTGGTGTATTTGGAATGAAGTGCTTTTGATTCCGCCTTTTTTGTTGTTCAGACACGTCTAATTCTTCATGATTTCATTTGGAGTTTTCTTGGCAAAGATATTGGAGCAATTTGCCATTCCTTCCCCAGATCATTTTACAGATAGGAAATTGAGGCAAATGAGATTGTGATTTACCAGGGTCAGACAGCTAGTAAGTTTCTGAGGTTGGTTTGAACTCAGGAAAATGGGTCTTCTACCTAGTTGCCTCTTTGATTCAATCTAACATTTATTCAATGCAGAGCATGGAGTTTCGTGCTGGAGAAAGCATCAAGTGAATAGTTACTCAAAGGTCAATGGAAAGATTCATGGCAATAGGTTGCAGTATATGTGTGTGTGTGGACACACTCCATATACATATACACAATTAACCTGGAGCAAGAAGTAGCATAAAAGATGTCAGCAGGGATATATCTGCCCAGAAAAAGAGGTAGGCTAGTCATTTATCAAGAGTAAGGAGTCATCGATGGACATCCCCAAGTACTCCCTTGGTGTCCATGAAATTATGAAAGAGCAAGGAGAACTCTCAATCTGGGTGACTTCCTCTAAACCAGGTTTACATAAGAAAAAGAACAGAAATCTCCTAAGATGAGGAGATATGGAGAGGTTGTGGTCAGCACAGGTAGAGGGAGTAGCCATACAGGTGGAATTGATTCATAGCTTCCTCATGGTATGGAAGAAGCATCTATCTACAGGCGTCATCTGCTCTATAGCCAAACCCTCCTATGCCTTTGGTCTTCTTCAATTAGAATATGAACTCCTTAAGAGCAAGGATTGACTCACTTTTCCATTGGTGCTCTCTCTAGTCCTTAGCACATAATTACAACTTAATAGATGGTTTTTCATTCATTAACTCATTAATGCCTCACCATGCCCCCAGTGGTGAAGTGGGGCCTTGGGTTCTCTCATAATGATATGTATGAGGTGCCAGACAAGAATGTCAATAAGTGTGGCTGCATATCTGTGGGAATTATCCTTTGGGCCATTACGTGTGATTAATTATATATTAAGTTTAACTGGCCATTTGATGATGTCCTGTCTGTAGCAGATGGTAATAAACTGGGCTGAAATGTCTTTGCTGGAAGGTCAGAGGGAAGAGCTGCTACTGCTATTGCTTCAGTACCAAAGGCAATGCCAGCCCCCAAACCCAGACAGGTTTCTATGGGGAGAGAAATATCTGCCGCCAAGAGCAGATCTCAAGTCCTAGATTCCCATCCCAAATTACCTGGCATTTATCTGGTATTTACTCATCTGTACATATAGATGGAATACCCTCCATTTCCATCTCTCTCAACTCAAGGCTTAGCACAGAGCCTTGTGTGCAGTGGGCACATCATCAATATTTGTTGAATTGATTAGAATTGGATCTCAGAATATTTAGAGCAGGAGGGGATCAATGCCCTTATTTTAACAGAGAAGGAAATAAGAAAGTGTTTTCTGGTAGAAAATGTTTTCTGGATTTGGAGCTGGAGGACCTAGGTTCAAAATTCAACTCTCACTAGCTGCATGATATTGGACAAGTTATTTCACTCCCTTGGGCCTCAGTTTACTCACCTGTAATATGTAAAAACGATTTCTTAAATTTCTACCAACTTTTTGTCTGTGGAAACTGAGGAAGTCACATTTAGACAAATAAGAATATACAAGGTAAATATCATATAATCTGAGATGAGGATCTATGTTCAGTGAACTAGTGGGTAGCAGAATAGATTGGGCAGTCATTCAATAAACAGTAAGCACCTAATATGTGACAGGCACTGTGCTAAGCACTGGGGATACCTACCAAAAGAGGCAAAAGGCAGTTCCTGCCCTCAAGGAGCTTACAATCTAAAGTAGAAGACAACAAGTAAACAAATAGGTACAAACAAGGGATAACAGAGAGAAAATGCTAGAATTAAGAGGAGTTGGGGAAAGCTTCCTGTAAAAGGTGTGCTTTATAGGAAGCCAGGGAACACAGAAATCAGAATTCAGGAGAGAGAGCATTCCAGGCACAGGGGACTGCCAGAGAAAATGCTCAGAGCTGAGAGATGGAGGGTCTTGTTTGTGGAATAGCCAGAAGGCCAGTGTATTGGATGGAAGAGAACATGGCAGGAAAGTGTAAAAAGACAGGAAAGGGAGGAAGGGCCAGGAAGAGAGCCTAGAAGTGAAAACAGAGAGCAAAGAATATTCCAACTCCTCTATCTTGACCAGTGGTTCCAAGGAAATGGGCAAAGATGCAACCAGTATTGGAAGGGGTGGCCAGAGAGGTAGTATCCTCTGGGTGAGCCAAATTTCAGTAATAGAAGATGGAAGAAGTGGGAAAGGAAAAGAATTAAAATGAAGGGAAGGAGATCCATTACCTCCCCAGGCAAGTCCATTCTTTTATGGACTGGGCAACTCCATGGTACAGCTATCAGAGCTTCAGGCCTAGAGTCAGGAGGAACTGAGTACAACTTTAGCCTCAAACATTTACTTGCTTTTTGACCCTGGGCAGGTCACTTAACCCTTTTGCCTTCATTTCCTCTTCTGTAAAATAAGCTGGAGAAGGAAATAGCAAACCTTTTGCCAAGAAAACTCCAAATGGGGTCACAAGACATTGGACTTGATTGAAACTGCAATGGTTAAGAAGCTTTTTCCCTCAACATCAACCCCAAATCAGTATCTTTGAAAATTCTCCCCTTTGCTCCTATTTCTGCCTTCTGAGTCAAACATGACAAATTGAATACCTCCTCTATATCTGAACTTCTTAAACTTTTTCCATTCATGACCCCCTTTTTGTCTCAAGAAATTTTTATGTAGGCCCAAGCATATAGGTATGAAAATCAAACATTTACTGATGATAAATCATAATTTCTAGATCCCCACATTCAGTTATACAATCACATAAGGGGTCACAACCCACAATTTAAGAGGCTTTGCTGTATATGAGAGCTCTTCAAATAATTCACAGATATCTGTTCCACTAAGAATTTTCCTCTATACATTAAACATTTCCACTTCCTTCATTTGGCGTTTATACAAGAGGGACTCATCAAGATCCTTTATCATCCTGCTTGCCTTTCTCTAATATTTAGAATTAAACATGATACTTCAAATATGCTCTGGCCATGGCATAAAATACCAGGATGATCACTTCCTTGAACCTAGAAGTCATTCTTTTCTCTCTCTCTCTCTCTTTCTCTCTCTCTCTTTTGCTGAAGCAATTGAGATCTTCTCTAGGGTCACACAACTAGAAAGTGTTAAGTATGTGAGGACAGATTTGAACTCAGAGCCTCCTGACTTCAGGGCTGGTGCTCTATCCACTGCACCAACTAGCTGCCCCAGTCATTCCTCTCTTAAAGCAGCCCAAGGTGACATCAGATTTCACAGATTTTATATCTCCTAGGTGGTTACTCATATTTAGCAACTGTATTTCAGAAAGTCTACTATCCAACTATGATTCCCTCAACTTATACTTAGAAAGTCCAATTGTGAGGGTTTTCTGAGTTATTTGTCTGCTTCATACTGACTGGATATGGTAAAGAGAATGATAGATCTGAGATCAGGAAGAACTGGGTTCAAATGCTGCCTCTGATATTTGCTAGGTATATGACATGGATAAATGGACTAACTTGTAAGATTTTCAATTTCCTCACCTGTAATACAAGACTCAGATGAAATCATAAATGCAAGGTACTTTTGCCAATTTTGCCATAAATGTCAGTGGTAATTATTACTCCTCAGTCCTAATAGCAGGGCTATGCATAGAAAAATTTTTAAAGTTTCTAAAGTAGAATTAAATCATCCAGCCCCAATTTTTCATTTTACAGAAGAAGGAAAGAGAAAATTGAGGGACAGAGAATCAAAGAAGAAACAGGATTTTTGCTTGAAGACGATAACTCTCAATTGAAGTAAAGTTGTTCTGCTTTTACAGTGTTTCTATTTTCTCACAAAGGAACATGTATGACCTTTGTACTAGAAGATGATCAACAGGGAAGTTGATTATTGAGGTGAGTAAGGAAGTAATTGAGCTACTTTTGATGAACCTAGCCCAGATATACTCCAACCTTATGTCCTGAATGATGACTGAGCCATTGTCGGTGACATCTGAAGATCATGGAAAATGGAGAGAGGAATCACAAGCTTCGACAAGGGCAAAGGTACCAAGATGAAAAAAAGAGAGAGAGCAAGCAGAATCTTTTAAATCTGACTTCAGTTTCTGGGGAAATTCTAGAATTGAACATTGCAGAGAAGTTTGGCAATGTTTAGAAAGGGAAGCAGTGATTATGGAGAGCCAAGATGCAAGACCAGGTAAGATTAACCTGATTTCATTTTTTTTTCCTGAGGCAATTGGGGTTGTCCAGGGTCACACAGCTAGGAAGTGTTAAGTGTCTGAGGCCACATTTGAACACAGGGCCTCCTGACTTCAGGGCTGGTGCTCTATCCACTGATTTCATTTCTATGGTATAATTTTTAATATAGTAAATGAAGGGAAAGCTTTTATATCCCTGATAGAGCTTACCTAGATTTTCAGCAAAGTTTTTAATAAGATCTCACACGATTCTCGTGGAGAAAGTGAAAAGATATGGACTAGATGATAGTTAAATGGATCTAGAATTGACCAGAGAGCCAAGTAATTATTAGTGGTCCAACAGACAGAGGTTCTTCAGTAGAGTACCCCAGCAATTGGTACTTTTTAATAGTTTTTTATCAGTGATATAGATAAAAACATAGATGTTATACTCATCAAATTTACATATGATCTAGAGCTGGGAGGGGAAAGCAAATACATTGGATGACAGGATTCAAAAAGATATTGACAAGAGTAGAGAATTGAGTTGAATCTAATAAAATGACATTCAGAAGACATAAATGTAAATAAAGTCTTGTAAATGGGTACAAAAATCAGTTTCACAATACAAGATTGGAGGGACATAGACGTTGGCTAGTCTGTAAAAGATCTGAGGGTCTCAGTGGACTGCAGGCTCAACATAAGATATCAATGTGATGTAGAAACAAATAAACAATTTGGGCTTGGGCTGTATTGGGAGGCATAGTTTCTAGGAATGCCAGTCCCACTGTGCTATACTCTCAGACCTCAGCAAGAATTCCGTGTTTATTTCTGTGCCTACAATTTAAGAAGGAAGCTGATAAGCTAGAGAGGGTTAGTAGGAGGCTATGAAGATGTCCAAGGGCCTTGAGTCCATTTCATATGAGGCTCAGTTGAAGGAAATAGAAATATTTAGCCTGAAGAAGACAAGATACAATAGGGACCTTGAAGTATTTTTCATGTCAAAAGGAAGCAGAGGCTCAAGGACCATTTGTTTGGTGTGTTACAATGGGAATTTCTTTCATGGATGTGTTATGGCCTCTCACATCCCTTTCAAGATGAAGTCTGTGACTCTGGGGAAACTGAGGCCCACAAAAGGGAAGCAATTTCCTCAGGTTCAAGCTTGTGTACAAAAGCACACCAGCCATTAACTTGCTTTGTTCTTTGTTTGTATTTTTGTTTTTTGTTTTGTTTGGTTTGGTTTTGTTTTGTTTTGAAAGAAGGCAGCAACCCTCTGTTATCTAGTAAAAGAATACAGATTTCTCCAAGCCTGGAGTTTTTAAATGGGGCCCACAAACTTATTTTTATAAATATATTTTAATAGTTGGTTTTCTTTGTGATCCTATGCATTTTATTCAATGTGTTTAAATAGTATTCTTCACTATATTACCGATAATAGCATCCATTACTCAAAAGAAGTTAAAAAACAAACAAATGAAACTCAACTGTATTGGAAGCCAGGATCAGGCTGCCTTTTCTCCCAAAAGCTAAGCAGGCAAGAAGGCTGACTCTGCAGGGGACTTTCCCCTGCCCTGTGCCCTCGGGCTATCACAACTATAAGCCTGTGTATGATCTGGCTTTTCCTGTCTTATTTCATACTCTGCCCCTTCAAACTCTGTCCGATTCTAGTCCAACTGGCCTGCTGGCTACTCCCTGTGCACCGTGTTTCATCTCCACCCTGAATGTCTTTGCGATCATGTCCAAATGACCTCCACTCCTAATCACCCCATCTTTCTCATCTCTACCTAGCTTCCTGAATGCACTGCTCAAGGAGACCTGCTCTGCAAGGCTTTTCCAGATTCCTGTTACTTTGGAATACAAGCTCCATGAAGGCAGCCGGTTTTATTTTTGTATTTGTACCCTGATGTTTAGCGTACAACAGGAGCTTAATGAATGCCTGTGGATTGATTGATTATATGTGTACATGCCAGTAGAATGGAAGCCCTTCAGAGATAAGGACTCATTCATCCCCCAGGCTAGCATAGCACTTACACATAGTAAATGTTTAAAAAATATTCTTAGAGTCATAATAGCTAGTAACTATGTAACACTTTAAGATTTACAAAATGTCCTTTGCATATATTATTTCCTTTGATCTCACAGCAATCCTGGGAGGGAAGTGCTACTGTTATTACCATTTTACAGATGGAAAAATTGAGGCAGAATTTAAAGATCTTAGCCAGGATCACCCAGCTAGTACAGATCTGAAACTTCAGAACTTCCTGAGTCTAAATTGAACATTCCACTGTGCCACCTCGTTGTCTAGATTTAGCACAGGAAGGGACCTCAGAAGCTATCTTGGCCCTACTTTGTTGTTTTACGGAAAAGGAGGTTAAGTGACTTTGCCCGGGCTCTCAAATTGGTTGAATGGAACTGAAATGAATTAAACAGAATGAAGGCTTTGTCCTTATAGCTTATGAAAACTCACTCCAGACTAGGTCCTAGACCATAGTTATGTCTAAGAGACGGAATATCTCTCCATTCTTCTTTCCCCTTTTCCCTCTTTCCTCTCTTTCTTTCTTCTCTGCCTTCTTTTTCCTCTTTGTCTCTGTCTCTCTCTTTCCCTCTCTTCTTCTTTTACTCTCCCTCCCTCTCGGTCTCAGTCTCTATCTCTATCTTTCCCTTCCTCCATCCCTGTTTTCACTCCTTTTTTTCTTCCCTCCCTCTTTCTGTCTCTGTCTCTCCCTCCTTTTCCCCTCCCTTTTCTACCCTCTCCCTCTCTCCTTTCCCCATCTCTTTTGTCTCCCCTCTCCCTCTCTCCTCTTTCCCCTTTCTCTTTTTTCCCTTCTCTTCCCTCTGCCCCCTCTCTCCCTATGCTCCCCTTCCCCCTCCCTTCTCTCCTTGCCAATTCTGGGCAACAGTAATAAAACCAACCAGACTGGTATAGTTTCACATAGAGCTGTGCCTGCCACCTATTGACACAGGGAGTTGAAACATGCTTGCAGCTGTCCCAGGCGATTCTTTGCTAAATAAAACACAAAAGAATTTTTTTTTTTGTGTGTGTGTGAGAATATTGTTTCTGGCCCATTCATAACACTGACAAATCCCCAAAGCAATAGTAAAGGACTGGCCCATGTCTGGATGGCCTCTGAAGTCTCCTTCAGTTCCCTTCCTGGAGTTCAATCTCTTCATCTATAAAATGAGGGGATTGGTCTAGGTGGACTCTGAAGTCCCTTCCAAGTCTAAAGCTGTGTCCCTATGATATTTCTCTGGCCATTGGGCATGAAAAGGGCCTTCCAAGAGAAGGTGATATCCTATGTCTTAAAAAGGACTACTAGTTGGTTCTCTTGTAATGCACTCAAGGGGGAAAAAAAAATTGGTTCATAGTAGGAAAAAACCAGTCACTTGCTTGCCAAGAAAGCCCACCTGGAGACAGGTGGGGGCTGAGCCAAGTCCGGAGGAAGCCCAGAAGGAAAAGAGGGTGAGAAGGAAGGAAAGCCCAGAAGGAGCTGGACAAGCCTAGAGCTGGCTGCCTTCACAAAAGTAGGAGGCAGTCTGGGCCAGACTTGAGGACAGCTCCCTTTTCAGAACTCCTCGTCCACCATGAATCCTGGTGGCTTTCCTGGGAGTCTATCCAAAACCTTCTGCAGGTTTTCTCCTCTCCTTTCCTGGAGGCCTTCCCACAATTTCTCATTCTAGCTAGAATTCCTGTCTCATTTATCACTGACATCCCAGGCAAGTTGCCAAAGCTTCCTCTTGATTTTTCAGAAAGAGAGATGACCAGAGGTTTGAATTTCAGAAAGTTCCAAGCCAATCTCAAGTTGTTATTTTAAAAAAAAATCCATTCAGCTTCTTATGTTTTGGGGTCACTGTTGTCCCATAGTGAGAAGGAACCTGATAGGCCATGGGAGCATCAATTTAGAGCCAGAAGTGACCTTAGACATCATATAATACAGCCCCTCCCTTTGCCAGTCAGTCTGGTGACTGCCTTATGGAAGGACCCTTCTCAGTATCATGTTAAATGAATCAAATAAAATAGATAGAATTACAAAGAAAACCAATTATACTGAAATACAGTTCTCAAAATGTTAAAACAAAACAAATTAATGGACTCCAGCATAAGCTAGAGCATGCAGCCTGAAGTCTGGAAGGCCTGAGTTCAAATGTGTCCTCAGATATTTACCGTCTGTGTGATCCTGGGCCAGGCATTTAACCCCTGCCTGCTTTAGCTTCTTCAAATGGAAAATGAGGCAATAATAGCACCTATTTCCCAGGGTTGTTGTGAAAATAAAATCAGATAAAATTCACAATAATAAAAGAAAAGAAGGAAGGAAGGAAAGGAAAGGAGGAGGGAAGAAAGAAATGAAGGAAGGAAGGGACCAAGAAAGGAAGGAAAGAAGGAAGGGAAGAGGGAGGAAGGAAAGGAGGAAGAGAGAAAGAAAGGAAGGAAGAAAGGGGAAAAAGAAGAAAAAAGGAAGGAAGGAAAGAAAGAAAAAAGGAAAGGGAGGAAGGAAGGGAGGGAGGAAGAACAAAGGAATGAAGAAAAGAAGGGAGGAAGGAAAACAGGAAGGAAGGAAGAGAAAAAAAGAAGAAAAAAAGAAAGGGAAAAAGTAAAGGAAGGAGGGAAGAAAGAAATGAAGGGAGGAAGAAAGGAAGGAAAAAAGAAAGGAAAGAAGGAAGGGGAGAAGATAGAGTCTGGCTCTTAGTAGGTGCTATATAGATGTTTATTTCCTTCCTCCCTCCTCTTGGGACTTAAGTGCTATTGTTATTTCTATTTTATAGATAAGGAAACTGAGGCAGAGTGTAGCCCAGTGACTTTCCGGATCACACAGTTAGTGTCTGAGTCCTGATTTGAAGCCAGGCTTTCCAAACTTGCTGTCCCGGACCCTATGGACCCCATGTGGTTGCCTTTCAGGGGCAGGCCCCTTTGATCTGTCTGCCTGCAAAGCCCCCGCCCAGGCAGACAGAGCCGAGGCTTGATCCAAGACAGGAGGCTGCTCTCTCCTCCAACAAGCCTGTTTAAGGAATTACTGCTCACTCTTTGGTGACACACTCGTGAGAGCCCGGGATAAAAGCACCACCTGTGCCCTGGGATTCATCTCATCCCTTTATGTAAATAGGAGAAGCTAGTTTATGTCAAGGACTTTAATTTAAGTACAGCACCTAGGAGGGCCAGAAGTAGGCAGACTGAGGCAGCTGGAGGGGGAGGTAGAAAGGGAGCCCTTAAAAGAGGAGTTAAATGACTTTTCTGGATTTACGTGGTTAACAAGAAGCTGAGACAGGATTTGCATTCAAATATTCCTAATCCCAACTTCAAAGCTCTATCCAGTACTCCACACTAGATAAACACCCATATAGCCTAGTCTCTCAGACTTCAGTGAGGGGTCTCAGGACTGAAAATGGTAGGACCTTCCTTCCATCTCTCCCTGAGGACCAGATCCACTTCCCCTTTTCCCTACCACACACACACACACACAGAGCCATTCTCCAGGAATTGCACCTCAATTCCCATAAGCCTCCAGAGCCAGAATCACTGAATCAAAATGACAAGAGATATTATTTGTAGCATCCAAGTGAGCCAGTGTTCTGGTAGAATAAAAGCTGCCCTGGGCCCTCCAAGCTGGCAATGTTTTCCATTAGCACCAGAGAACAACTTCACTTTGAACCCCAATCAGCTCATCCAGTCAGCTCAGCACACTCAGCCCCAAGCTTCACCTGAGGGGCTGTGCACCCAGTCCCAGGAAGGGTGTTTACAATGTCAGACAGGACCTGTAGCTGTCATCGACCAGGCAGGAACATGGATAAGGCTGAACCTGAGCAATTGTCTTGTGTGGTCTCCCTTTCTCTTTCCATGGACCAGACTGAGAATTAGAAGTCTAAGCCCTGTAAAGTCCCATCATCCCTGGTCTGGGAGGCTAGGGTCAGCTTGGGACTTATCTAAGAGTTTGGGAGCTCCTGCCCTATCAAGCCCTTCAGGGCTCCAAGCTCACACAGACTTAGCTCCTGCCCTCCAAAGTACATCTCCTCCCTACCCCTCAACCAAGTTTTCCATAAGTAATCATATTCAGACATGACAGATCAAGAGCTGGCAGGGGTCTCAGATGGACCCTCAGAGGCCCACGTTTTACCCATGAAAAAAAGGGAGGCAAAGAAATTTGCTTACGGTTGGTCGCCCAAGTAGTAAATGGCAACTCGGTGAGTAAAGCATTAGTCCTGGAATCATGGAGATCTGAGTGCAAATCTCACTTCAGCACATCCTAGTTGTGTGAGGCTGGGCAAGTCATTTACTCTCTCTGCCTCAGTTTCCTCATCTATAAAATGCAGCTAATAATAGCCCCTATCTTTCAGGATTGTTGTGAGAATCAAATTAAATCACTTTTGTAAAGTGTTTTGCAAAGGATACTTCCCTAAGCTTCTTCCACTCCATCAACTGACCTCCCTAATTTTCTTAAAATCTCAATCAAGGCTTCTTTTGCTAGAAGACTTTCCCCATACCCCTCTTAATTGTAGAGCCTTCCTTCTGGCATTTATCTCCTATTCTTTAATGTATGTAGCATATAGCTTGCTTTGTACATATCTGTTTATATGTTGTCTTCCTATTTAAACTGTAAACTCCTTGAGGATAGGGACTGATGGTCTTTTACTTCTTTTTGTATCCTCAGTGCTTAGCACAGTGCCTGGCACATAGAAATAAATGCTTAATAATCAATTTATAGAAAAGTAGAAGTACCTGCTTCCTTGTCTTCCTTCCCCAAATCTCTGGTTCAAAGCTGAGTGCTTAATCTGCCTCCCATTTTGATCCCTGAGAAAACAATCTATCCCCTCTAAGAAGAGAGAAGAATAGATTTTTTTTTTGAACAGTCACCAAGGAAATGGCTGGTATTTGGATTGGTGAAAAAAAAAAAAACATTCTCTTCTCTGCAGGGAAGTTGTTTAATTTCTGTTTGCCTCAGTTTTCTCATCTGTAAAATGGAGATAATAATAGCACCTATTTCCCAGGGTTGTTGTAAAGATCAAATGAGATACTATTTGCAAAATGTTTAACACAGTGCCTGGCACATAGTAGGCACTCTTTGATAAGTTCTTATTTTCTTCCTTCCTTCCTCTGCGTTTATTGCTGTCCAAATAAATGTCCTACTACCTCAATCCATTCAGACCCCAAAGTATTAGAGAGCTACACATGGTCTAAAGTGATTTTTCAATTGTGTCCATGACCCCATTTTGGGGTCTTTTGGACAGAGATACTGGAGAGGTTTGCCATTTCCTTCTCCAACTCATTTTACAGATGGAGAAACTGAGGCAACTTGGAGAGGATCACCCAGCTGGTAAGCATCTGAGGCTGCCTGTGAACTCAGGAAGTTTTCGTGACTCCAGGCCAGCACTTTATGCACTACGGAACCACCCAGCAGCCCAAGGTTACTAAGGAGTGAGGGACTGATTTGGGATCCAAACAGATCTTTGATTATGAATCCAACCTTCTCTCACTAAGCTCCTAGCCCTGACATTTGAAGCTCATGAAGTCAGTTCTTTAGGGAAAATAAAGAGGAAGTGCTGAGGTCAACAAGCAAGAGGGAATTGGCTTATGTAGGGGAAGAACGGTGAGCTGGAGAAGAGAGGCAATGGTAGAAATGATGGCCCTACAGGGAGAGAAGGCAGGTGGGAAAAGCAGCCAGAAAGGTGAATGATGGAGAACAAGTTAGAAGGACAAACAGAGGGGAAGAGACTGAGAACAGCGTGGAAGAACTGCTAGGCAGGGGAGGAAATGCAAGTTGGGGACAAGGAGATGTGCTTGGGGACCCAGACAAGGGAAGGCACTAAGCAAGCAGCCAGCGGTACTCACTTAAGCACTGCAGCCCATTCCACCTGAGCAGGGGTTTGCCACACAGGGAGCAGTTGATGCAGCTGGACAAAGTCCCTGGCACTAACTGGTCACCATTTATGCTTTTCCATTTTTCCCTTGGCTCTATCCCTTTCTGTTGTTCTTTTTTCTTACCCTGAGAAAGAAGGAAGGAAGATCTTAGAACTGGTCGTAGGAGTGTAGTTTTTGAGCTGAGCTGTCTTCCATGTATGGATGAGGAAAACTAGGCAAGCCCATGGAGCAGCAGAGAGAACACTGAGTCTGGAGTCAGGAAGACGAGCCCTTTATGTCATCCTGAGTCATGTCTATACCATATAATTTCATGTCATGTCAGATTTCTGATCAGGAGGGGCTTGCAACCCCTTCATTTTACAGATGAGGAAACAAAGTCAGAGAGATTGTGGTCTGCCTAAAAATACAGAGTTGGGATTTCAATCCAGAGCTCTTTGTATCCTAGCAGAATACAGGACAGAGGTACTTTTTGCAGAGGATAGGATTGAGCTGGAGGGCTGGCCTGGGGTGAGGATTTGTAAGGACCTGGGCAGCTCCTCCCTATTCCCTGATACTGGCCGGCTCCATCAGAACCTGGACAGCTCATGCCCAGTCCTGGCCAGCACACCCCCAGCTGACTCCTAATTCCAGGGG
Organism: Myrmecobius fasciatus; assembly: GCA_023553655.1. Classification (NCBI taxonomy): domain Eukaryota; kingdom Metazoa; phylum Chordata; class Mammalia; order Dasyuromorphia; family Myrmecobiidae; genus Myrmecobius; species Myrmecobius fasciatus. The sequence goes on from JAJPUD010000882.1 coordinate 177,321, forward strand.
GATGGAGCCAGGCTCCCGGTCCTTACCTTATCCTTCTGCCAGGAGCCAGTCACTCGATTTCTCAGGGAGCTCAGTCTTCGTTTCACCTTGGTTCCCTTTTCGCTTTTTTCATTTTTCCCATCATCTTCCTTCCTGAAGCGGGATCCCCGACAGAATGCAGGTTAGGACATCAGAAAGTCCCAGAAGGCTCAGATCAGGGAGATTTGGGTCAGTTCTGCCACTCAGACCTTTGCCTGGGTCAGTTCCTCTACTTCCAACTTCTGGGACTGGAGCCCATTAGAACAGCACATTCCTATTCCCTAGAGCTGGTGGATGTCTCACTCCTACTTCCCGTATCCTTGGTTGGAACTTCTTGTAATACCAGGCTCATCCCCAAGAACATTCTCCCCCAGACCCCCCATGCTGCAAAGCCAGCTGTGAACTCCAGCCATTAGCACTGGCCTCCTCCTGGGAGTCCTTCCCAAGCCAGGTGCCCAATTACTGCCAGATCTCTCCCCCCCCACCCCCTCACATACTCACTCATTAGACAGGAACTCAAACCAAGTTATGTTCTGCTGGGAATCCCTGGGGCCATCCCCTAAGTGAGCCCTTTGCTTCGCCCTGTGCAGGTCAGATAGAATAGCTCATCTCAGCACCTTTTAAGGAAAGCCTTAGATTCTACCCATCCTGGGCAGTATGGCCCTGATCTGCATTTCTCTGGATCTGCTGCCTGTCTGCTCTAACACAGACTTCCTTCTAGATCTTCAGCAGCCTTTGCCAGCAGGCGAGATGCCCATCTCTTTCCAGGTGGATAAAGCAATTTGTCCAGGTCTGGGCTTCCTGATACTTCCTCGACTTCCCCCCTGGAGACATCCTGCCTGGCCCTTCCTCACCCTCCCGACTCGGCTTCTGACTCTTGGACTTTACCATCATGCCCCTTTCACCCTGAAACATCCTTCAATACCTGGGACCTCCTCTGCTCTTGAACCTCCTTCTGCCCCTTCTTCCAGGGGTGAATTCCTCCCAGGAGCTGCCATCTTGGGAAGGAGCCCAGGCTGGCCAATCTTTATTTCCCTCCTAGCTTTACTTCTGATTTTCTGGATTTCCATACCATGCCCCCATGGAGATACTTTCCCCCCCTTGTCAGGTCCCTATCCTGTGTTTTCTCCCATTAGAATGTAAGCCCTTGAGGTCTTTCCTTTTGCTTCTGTTTCTATCTATCTTAGCTCAATACCTGGCACACAGTAAGCATTTAATAAATGCTTATTGCCTTGTCTCGCCATGCCTTTGATACAGTATCTGGACTGCCACCAACTGAAAGAGCATTGGTCTTGTAGCCTGAATTGCTGAGTTCAAATCTCAGCTTTGCTATCCTACCTATGTGATTTTAAGGGAAATAATTCAAATTTTCTGGCCCTTGATTTCCTCAGGTGTAAAAATGACCAGGTTGGACCAAGTGACCTTTAAGGTCCCTTATGGTTCTGTACACTAGGATCCTTTATCTGGGATACTCCCCTAAAAAGACCCCACTCATTCTTCCAGACCCATGGGCTCCTCCTATTTCCTCCTTAATCCTAGGGCTAGATAAACTCTAAATTCTCTAGGCTTACGTTCCAGGAAAGCTCTAATCTCCCAACCACATGAGACTTCTGGGCATCTCTTCCTGCCTTTCCCGGACCCTATGCATTTGTTCAGGCTGTGTTCCATGCATGCTGTGTTCTCCATCCTTATCTCCCAATCCCCTATCTGTCCAAAATCCTCTTCCTTAAAGGCCCAGCTCGGGTACCATGTCCTCCATGAAGCCTTTCCTGGTTTCTGCCAGTTAAAGACAATTGTTTTCTCTCTTCAAATGTTCCCAGAGTCCTTTGGATCTCTCCTTGGTTCCTAGAATACTTTCCCTTGGGCCAGGCTTCCTCCTATAAGGAACTTAAGCTCATCCCTTTATCCCAAGTACTAACATGACACTTGGGTATAGAGGTAGCACTTAATAATAAAAATTTACTGAGATGGAAATGAAAAGAATTACAAAAAATAAAAAATGGATGTGACAAAATCATAATGAACTACCATGAAAATATATTTTGCATGACTATATATGTATAATCTATATCAAGTTGCTTGCTTTTCTTTTCAATTGGGGGTAGATGTGGGAGGGAAGGAGAAAATTTGGAACTCAAAAATTTTGAAAAACATGTTAATTGTTTTTACATGTAATTGGGAGGAAATAAACTATTAAATTTTTTAAAAATGAAAATGCATTTTCATTTAATGAAAAAGCATGACTCAGAAATAAAAATATGAGAAGATACTTCTACCTACCCTTTAGCAGTAGGAAGAGGTCCACAAACCTTGTATGTTTTACAATTTTTGGACTTTCTTGATGCATTGATCAGTTATATTGATTTTTTCTCTTCTTTTTCTTTTTAAAAACAGTATTTGGGGACAGCCAGTTGGTGCAGTGGATAGAGCACCAATCCTGAAGTCAGGAGGATCTGAGTTCAAACCTGCTCTCAGACACTTAAACATTTCCTAGCTGTGTGACTCTGGGGGACAAGTCACTTCACCCCCAGTTGCCTCAGCAGAAACAAAACAAAAAAACACTATTTGTTATATGGTAGGATTTTATGTGGGAGGAAGAGAGTACTGGGAAAATTATGGAGAGAGAAAAACAAAAGATATCAATAAAGATATTTTTTCAAAAATGAAAATTGTTGAATAGAACTGACTTCCAATTTTGATATTCCGGTCATTAAAAGAATACTGGAGTTGGTATCCTGGGTTCAGATTCCAGCTCTGACACTTGCTTACTACGTGTATCATCCTCATATTGCCTTCACCTTCAGGGTCCTCAGTTTCCTCAACTGTAAAAGAAAGGGTTGGGCCAGATGATGGCTAAGATCCTTTCTGCCTCCAAATCTGCCTTTCCTACCAGGACTTTCTATGTGACCTGTGACTTCAGTCTGCAGGAAGCAATCTCCCCTTTCTCTGAAATCTGGTAACTCTGAGTCTACCCTGTAGAGCTTAACCTCTGATTGTACATTACAAATGATCTCTAATTGATTTGTATAGGATCACAGTGATTTAAAACTGGAAGGGACTGTAAAGATCATTCCCATTTTGCAGATGGGAAAACTGACGCCCAGAGAAGGGAACCGAGATAGGCTCAGAGCTGAGGTTAGAACCCAGTGACACTCATTTACAAACACTGACTGGCACCTACTGGGTGCCAGGGGCTGTAGGAGAATCAACATCTGTTCTCATGACCTTCCCAATCCAGTTTGAGGACAGGAGACCCATCTATAGAAACCTGAACATTAGGAGGTTCTGTATGAGTTCTAAATAAGCGGGGTCAGAAGGTACTAGGAAGGACAATTGCTGGGATGGAGTGATTCTGGGAGGGCTTCATGGAGGAGGGGAAACTGGAGAGCCGAGCTGCACTGCTCAGGAAGGGCAGATCTGAAGAGGGGAGAGAGGACCGAGGAGGAGATCCCGGGTGGGCGACAGGCGTGAGCAGAAGCACAGAGTGCCGTGGCCAGCGGTGAGAAGGCCGGACCCCCACAGCTCCGGCCTGAGGTGGGCTCAGGGAGGCCGTGCTGAGCTGTGTCAGGCCAGAGCAACAGGAAGGTTCCTCTGAGCTCCAACTGGACCATCCCAGGGTGCCGGAGGGACCTTGGGATCATCCAGCCCAATCTTTTCATTGTAGAGATGGAGAAATTGAGGCTGAGGGAGGGAAGGGGCTGCCCAGAGCTCACAGACATAGACACACACTCATATGCACACACACACACACATACACACACAAACACTCACACACTCAATCATATGCACACACATACACACACACATATACATTCACATACTTACAGACACTTGCACCAGATGCACTCACACTCACTCACATTCTCACACTTAGATCCACACACATATACACAGAGACATACATACACAGCTACACAAACTGACAAACATATACCTGCACACACATTGGCAGACACACACATTCATACACACACTCACATATACTCTAACACACATACAAATATACCCATGTACACAGTTACACACATACTATACCTACTCACAAACATACACACACAGACTCATATACACAAAGACCCACACTCACACCCACGTTCTTACACACTTACTCACACATACACACTCATGTCCACACACACATATAGTCTCACACACTCTTTTTCTCTCTCTCACACACACAGTGAACTAGTAGGTGATCTAAGAAGATGAGACTTAACCTCAAGTCTCTTGGCTACCAAATCTTAGCATCCTTTCCCTTGATTCTGCTAACCATATCTCAGAAAGCAAAAACAAACAAACAAAAAACCCCAAAAAGTCCCAAACATGAGCTATGGTCTGGTCACCTCCAATTCTAGATCATTTTCTCCTTGGAGAAATCTGTCAGGGCACTAGCCCAGTGCCTGTGGGCTACTCACCCATGATACTGCTTGAGCTCCTGAAGGACTTGCTGGACAATCAAGCTAGAAGGAGAGAGAGAGAGAATGTGACAACATTTATCCCAAATAATGCCCCTCGTGTCGTGTGGAAGTATGTTTGCATGACTTCACATGTACGACTGATATCATATTACTTGTCTTTTTTGTTGAGGCAATCGGGGCCAAGTGACTTGTCACACAGCTAATAAGTATCTGAGGCCAGACTTGAACTCAGGTCCTGCTGACCTCAGCATTGGTGCTCTATCTGTGGGTCACTTAGCTGCCTCTGCTAACCTATTCAATGGATGAAGGACTGGAAGGAGGGAGAGCATTTGGAACTCAAAAATATACAAATGAATGTTAAAATAAATAAATGATGCATATACTTTTAAAAAATGATAACCATGACTCAAGGTATCTGAACCTATGTACTTTGGTCTATCTGAGTTTATGTGTCTTTGTGTATATTGATCAATCAAGTATATATCAAGCACCTATCATGTGCTGGCCATTGGACTTGGTGATGGAGATAGAAAGAAAAAAAATGAAATACTCCCTGCTCTGAGAGCTTACACTTTATCAGAGGAATAAGAATATTTGCAAAATAAATATAAGGTTGTTATTGTTGAGTCATTTCAGTTGTCTCCATGATCACATTTAAAAAAAATTTTTTTGGCAAAGATATTGGAATGGTTTGCTAATTTCTTTTCCAGCTCATTTTACAAATAAGGAAACTGAGGGGAAAAGGGTTAAGTGACTTGCTTAAGGTCACACAGCTAGTGTTTGAAGCCAAACACAAAGATAAGTCTTCCTGATTCAAGTCCAATACTCTATCTACTTTATCATTTAGCTGCCATAATTACAAGGCTTTTTGTAAATAAATACAAGGTCAGAGGGTGTAGCACCAACAGCTGGGAGAGGGAATAAAGACATCAAGATAGTCCTTGAGTTGAGCTTTGCAGGAAAATAGAAAGGGCATTCTAGGCATGGGGGACTGTTTGTGCAAAGTCATGGAGATGGGAGCTGGAGAACCATGTATGAGGAATGTATGTCTGGGTCCCTCTCTTTGTGTCTGTGCTCCACCCCTCCTTTTCCTCTCCTCCCCCCACCTCATGTGTCCTTAGAGTCTAAAGCCTCAGGGGCCAGGTTTCATTAGGACTGACCTGGTATCTGTCTGAGCCTCCCACACTCCCACATTTTGCATCAATATTCATTAGAGAAATTGGCTCATAGTTTTCTTTCACTGTTTTGGCTCTTCCTGGTTTAGGTATCAGCACTATATTTGACTGTTTTTTTAAAAAAAATTAGCTTCTTCCTCTGTGGAGTAATAAGGGGAAGGAGAGGGATTCATGGTACATGAAAGAGTCATAGGGATTATCAAGTGCAGTGTTCCTTCTTTATGGAAGATTAAACAAACCAAAGCTACTTGTTGACTGATGGACTGATGAGACAGGTGACCATATTAGAAAATGGAAGATTAGCTATGAAGGGTCACTGCTCAATAAATGGTTTATCACCTCATCACCTTCTTTCTCCCCATCCAAAATTATCTTGACATTCTTGCAGGCAGAACACACGGTTCAACCTTCCATTCCCCTTCTCATCTTTGGACTATTGTAAAATCAGGGGTACTCACACGTGATCCGGGGATACGTGATCTTTTTCTGCTCTTTCCAGCATAGGGGGTTCAATACCTAGATGCACCCCCACAAAAATAGACACAAATATATATAAAAAAATAAGATTCAAGCTCCCAAGATCAGATCTCATCAGAACTACTCATTTCCTCCCGCCCCCCCAACTAAATGTTGCTGGCCCCTGGTAAGGTGAGATATATGGCTACTTAGCAACTCTGTCATGGGGTGGGGAAAAATTAGTGATGATCCAAAGGGTCCCAGACAAGAGAAAAAGTGAAACATGGGAGCAAATAGAAAAAAGAGAGGAATCAGAAACAAAGGAAGAAAAGATGTATAGAGTCAGAACCAGATGGAATTACAGAGAAAAAGGAAGGGACCCAAAATGAGTTACAGAAGGAGAGAAAGAACACCTCAGTGGATAAATATAGGAGAGTTCCCTGATCAATCTGAGAAGGCCAGAGAACTTTTGTTTAGGAGTTTTCCCTGTGACCTTCCAACCCAGAAAGGATAGTTACCTTTTTTGTCATGGACCCCTTGGATAATCTGGTGAAACTTATGCAACCCTTTGCAAAATCATGCTTTTAAATGCATATAATTTATAGGATTACAAGGAAAACCAAATATCGAGAAATAAAGTTTTTTTTTTTGTTTGTTTGTTTTTGTTTTTTTGAAATCAAGCCTTCCATGGACCTGGATTCAAGTCTCAACTCTGACACTTTACCTATCATCTCTGATAGGCTATGCAACCTTTAATGTAAAACTTAATTTCTTAGTGCCCCAAGCAACTCTCTAAGACTATAAATTGCATTGCCTGCATTAGGAGAGGGAGTTTTCTAAGCCCAATGCAATCAAAGGTCTAGGCCCTATCCCTATACCCTTAGCTTCATAGAAACTCATAACATATAGGTTTGTGATCAAAGATGAACTGGTTGGTTTGGTTCATCATTGTTGGTTTGTAAAAAAGAGTTTCCCATCAAAGTAGGATTCCTTGAAATAATAATGAAAATAACCAGCATCTATAGTGCCTTTTAAGGCTTGAAAAGCATTTTATAAATATTGTCTTATTTAATCCTTACAGAAACCCATGTAGGCAGGTGCTGTTATGATCTCTATTTTATAGATGAGAAAACTAAGGCTGAGAGAGATCAAATGACTTGCTTAGGGTCACATCACTAAGTATTCCATGTAGGTTTTCTTGACTGTCCACCAGCCCCCCAGCAGCTGAATGTAAGAGAATTTCCGCTCTTGCAACCCCAAGGGAATCCAAACTACAATTCTTGAATCTGGAGGATTTGGGACCTCAGGAAGAGGTGGGACTCAGAGAGAATGGAGTTCTTTTTATGGTGGGCTCCTGTGATTCTTCTATGTGTTTTCTTTTTTTTTTTTTTTTGGTGGAGATTGAATTAGCGCTGTCTTATTCTAGATAAAACCATTTCTACTTTGAGTATTGGTAGGAGTCCTGAGACCCAAATCTATGGACACTTAGAGTTGAGCTATTTTTAGGGTACAGTCTAAGGTTTTCCATAGGGAACTCTGGGTGAAGACAAAATGAACCAAAGAGAATGAGAATTTCAACTTGCCCCCAAGATGGAGTCCAGTCCATGGAAAGCTTGGGGTGTTATGCTACAAGTCTCTCTCTCTCTCTCTCTCTCTCTCTCTCTCTCTCTCTCTCTCTCT
>JAJPUD010000882.1:185077-214336 GCA_023553655.1 Myrmecobius fasciatus
CTCTCTCTCTCTCTCTCTCTCTCTCTCTCTCTCTCTCTCTCTCTCTCACCCACACACACCCACACACACACACACACACACACACACATACACACACACACAATCTCCTCACTCTTCAAAGAAACAAGTACAGAAGAGTCATACACACAGAGAAAGACACCAGATAGAGACACATAAACATGGACACACACAAACATAAAGGACAGACAGAAAGGAAGATAGAATGAGAGATATACATAGAGAGAGAGAGAGAGAGAGAGAGAGAGAGAGAGAGGGAAATAAAAGAAGGAGAGGGACATAGATATAGATGAAGAAAGCTAGAAAAAGGGGAAAGAGAGACAGCAGAATCATTTATTATTTAAAGGCAATTAAATGTGCCAGAGGCAACTACACACACAGTACAACTGAAGTAGTAGATGCCCTTGGAGTACTGGGAGATGGGACAACTGTAGTAGAAGAGGCAATCCCTCCTTCCTTTGTAAACAAGCCCTCAGTCCCTCCACCTGATCCCTGGACAGCCATGGTTCTGATCAGGAACCCTTGAATGGGATTCCACAAACCCAAGTTTCCCTCAAACCCAAGTAAACTATCTTTCCTGGAAGGACTGAGAAGTGTCCCACTGAGGCAGGACTGGCTAAATCCTCCTATATTCTTTTATGGTGATTTAATGGTGATTCATAGTCTTTGATGTAGCAATACCACTACTAGATCTGTATGCTAAAAGAGATTTTTTTAAAAAAGAAAAAGGACCTATAGGAACAAAAATATTTATACTAGCTCTTTCCTAGAATTGGAAATCGAGATAATGCCCATCAATTGGGAGAGTGGCTGAACAAATTGTGCCATGGGATTATGATGGAATATTATTGTGCTATAAAAAATGATGAGCAGGATACTCTCTGAAAAACCTGGAAAGACTTCCAGGAGCTGAAGCGCAGTGAAATATGTAAAAAGTAACAGGAATTTTGTAAGATAATCAGATATAAATGACAGCTATTCTCATCAATGCAATGATACAAGACAACGCTGAAGGACTTAGTATGAAAAATGATATCCATACTAGAGAAAGAGTTAATGGTGTCTGGACTGCATACTTTTTAAACTTGATTTTTCTCTTTTGGTCTATGTTTTCTTTCATAACGTGACTAATATGGAAATGTTTTGCATGACTACATATGTATAATTTATATCAAATTACTTGCCTTCTCAATGAGGGGAGGATGAGGAGGGAGAAAGGGAGAGAATTTGGAACTCAAAGTTCTAAAAATGAATGTTAAAATTTGTTTTTGTATATAACTGGGGAGAAATAAAATCAAAAAGAAAAAGGAAATTTTAAAATAGTGACCCAGGAGCTGGACAAACCTGGGTCCTTACTGTTACTCTTTATTAAAGAGGAAGTCCCTTGGGCTCCCCATTCTCATCTCACCCATGGACAATGGACAGTTTGCAGATTGGTGGATAAAGGGAAGGAAGCTTGAGTCAAGGCCATGCTGCAGAGAATGTCCCCTGAGGGACCGCCTCCTCCCTCCCCAACCCCCAAAACGAACCTTGGGCAGCTGGGATGGAAACCTCCAGGTTCTGAGAGATTCTTGAGGGAGAAAGGATATCACCAGTTTGAGGAACAGACCTTGACCTCAACCTCTTCCAAGAGTTGTTAAATTCCTGCAGGAATTAGGCATCTCAGTGAGAAGAATCAGGGACTGAAAAAAGAATCTCAGCCTAGAAAAAGCCTTTAAAGAGGGAGAAGCATGTTAGAGACCCCCCCAACCCAAACTTCTAGTCACCGAGGGGCAACAGAGATGAGAAGAGATTGACGAGTCTCCTAGTTGGGGCAGACTATTTGGAGTCTATCAGGTACCTGTGGAGTAAAATCCCAGTCCCCTAGAAGGGTAACTGGTTTAACAGGGTCCTGTGCTCTCCAAGACCCCTCTCTGGCTCATTCTGGAGCTACGATCTAGAAAAGATGGGGGCTTTCATAACATCTCAATGGCATCCCACGGCTGGTGCCCACATGGAGAGACCTTGTGGGAAAGAGGATCCAATTGGACCCAGAATCTGCTGAAAGGGTAGACCCAGAACAGCTTTTTAGACCCTAACTCAACACCAGCACCTTGGCCAGCTTCCCAGCATGAGAAATATGCAATGTATACACTTAATAGAATTGTATTGAAAGAAAAGCTTGGTTTCAATGTCTCTCCTAATTATGAAGTTTGGTGATTATTATTATAGTTATTGTAATCACTAATAAATATATATTACACTTATTAATAAATATGTTATGTACTTTTTATGTACAGAGAGGCCATGTGGTTCATTGAATAGAGTCAGAAGCCTTAGATTCAAGTCTTACTGTGACTGATACTGGCTATGGGACTTGGGTACCCTTTGGCAACTCCCCAAGACTGTAAATGGGGTGGGGAGGAGAGGTGCTGATCTGATAGAGGGAATTTCCTCACTGGAAGTCATCTACACTAGCCAAATCACAAATCAGGAGACAAAAGTATGCTGTGGAACTAGGAGAGATGCAAAGTCTAAATCAGTCACGTCCCTAGTCTCCTGGAGCTCCTAGTCTAGCTTGCTTTAGGAGACAATGGTTGAGGGTATCATGGGACAGTTATTTTGCCCAAAGATTCATAGTCCATTCCCTTGATCACTGGCAGTCTAGTGAACAAATAAAATGAAGTGGGGAGTCTGGGGAAGCATCCAAAGAGAGAGAGATGAAGGAAGCAGAGCTGGAAGGGATATCAGAGCCCTTAATTCAACCTGTCAGCCCCCATGGGAATCACAGAATCTCATAGTTGGAGTTGGAGGCCAGCTGGTCCAACTCAGAACTAAATAATCTCTCTTATAACTTAATTGACAAATGGCCATCCCTCCTCTGCCTGAAGACCTCCAACGAGGCGGGAATCCAATCTCTGTGGAGATATCCCAGACCACTTTTAAACGGCTCTAATTATTAGGAAGGTTTTCCTTACATGGAATTAAAATCTGCCTCTGTGTTTTGCCTCCACTTCCTCTCCTCTTCCTCTCTTCTAAACTCTACCCAACTGAAACTGCTCTTCCCAAATTTACCTGCATCTTTTTTTAAAATTTTTTAAATTTTCTTTTTTAATTTTTTTTTGCTGAGGCAATTGGGGTTAAGTGACTTGCCCAGGGTCACACAGCTGTTACGTGTCTGAGCCCACATTTGAACTCAGGTCCTCCTGACTTCAGGGCTGGTGCTCTATCCACTGCACCACCTAGCTGCCCCCTGCATCTCTTAATTGCCACATCTAACGACTTCTTCCCAATTCTCATTCTTCTTGATCCCTCCCATAGCCCTACACACTGTCCACCCACTTCTCTTGGTTATCTCAGTTCTCTCCTTTCTGGATCCTTTCTTGGATTTCCTCCTGTCTGTCTGACTGTTCCATTTCACTCTTTGCAAGATTTCCACCCATCCCACACCCCCAAATTGTGGGTACTCCTCAAGGCTTTATCTCTTCATGCTCTATCACTTGGGTGATTTCATTGGTTCCCACAGATTCCTTGTTCTCTCTATGCAGATGACTCTCAGATTTATATATCTAGCCCAGTGTCTCTTTCCTGACCTCCAGTTTCACATCACCAACTATCTACTGCTTAAGTTACTTACCCAGGATCATACAACTAGTAAGGGAGGGAAGATATTCCTGACTAAGTTCAGCTCTCTAACTACTACATTACCTATTTTCTGTTATTAAATATAACAAATGTTGTTAGGATCAAATGATCATCCATGGCCCATTTCCTGGGAATGGAGATATTTTCTGCATCTCGTGCAGCTAGTGATTCCATAAGGGAGAGTTGAGGAAGACGGACTTTTGGGCATTGGGAATAATCTATGGAGATAGATGGAAGATGGAATGCCAGTTAAGGAACAGGGAGTGAGCCAGTTTGGTTAGAATCTACAGTTCTGAAAAAGGAGTAACAGGAAATTAGCCAGGTTCTATTAACTATTTTCTAGAAATACTTCTTTTATTTCTTAAGTTCAAAATAAAATAAATAAAATTTAAATTTAAAAAGGCTGAAAAGGAAGGTGGGAACTATATTGTGAAGGTCTTTAAGTGCCAAGCTGAAGGTTTTATTATTTTATCTTTGAGGTAATAGGGAGACACTGAAGATTTTTGAAAGGGACTGGGCTAGATCAAGGTACCACTGACTGCAAGATCTAGCCTCAAATAGAAATAAGCACCATGACCTGACTTTGTATCTTGTCTCTGACCCAGAACTAGGAAAGGCTGTCCAGAATATGTTGCTCACGTTGCAGCAAACGACTCCTTACCTGCTGTCTCACTGGGTCACTTCTTGGCTCTTCCATAGCTATGTAGGGCAGCTCAGGGGAGGCTCTCCCCTTGAAGGTTGCTCGGTGACCTATCCTCTCTGCCCAGGCCTGCAGGCCCCCTCCAGACAGATTCAAAGAGTGGCTGGCAAATGTTCTGGGCAAACTCCGCTCTTCATCACTACCCACGTCAGAGATGTCAAGGCTGAGTCTGATGGAGAGAAGGCAGTGAGTCGTGGTGGATCGTGGACACCCTCGCTAGCTGCACAGCCATCACCTTCAGAGCTATAACTAGGGATTTTGGTATCTGGGGCAAACATGGCCCATGGACAGGACAAGTAGAATGACCTTTGCCAAGGATGGAGGAGTTGGGGGAAGAAGGGAGGAGACTGCCCATGGACTCACTACCCTTTTGGAAATGAACAGTTTATCCCAGAGTGGAACATGCTGTCAGGTTGCTCCCATTTTGGTCCCATATGAGAATGTGACCAAATTTAGGGTCAGAAATATGGCCAGAGCCTGGCTAGATAAGGATCTGGGGTTGAGATTTTTATTTGGAGAGATTGCACAATTAAGGAGAGTGCAGAGGAAGTCGTGAGAGAGAAAACACGTCCAGAACTAGACAAAAGTTTGGACTTCCCTCCATCTTGGATATTCTGCTTCAAGGCAAGTTAGGCTTTAGCTCAGCTTAGGGGATTGAAATGAAGAAGAAAAAAACGAAGAGATAAAGGTAAGGGAGAAGAGGGAAGAAAGAAAAGGAAGGGAGATGAAAGAAAGGGGAGGAAAGAAGAAAGGGAAAGGGAAGGAAGGAACAAAGGTGAGGAAAGAAAGAAGAAGAGAAGAGAGAAAGAAAGAGGGGACAGGAGAAAAGGAAGTGTAGTAGATGAGAGAAGAGAAGAAAAGAAAGGAAAAAATGAGAAGAGAAGGAATAGGAGAATAGAAGAGAGGAGAAGAAATGAATGAGTGGGATTATCTAGTCAAGCTGTTCTCAGTCTCTTCCTGCCTGGTGGCAGTGTCTAAAGTCCAGATGAAGGTTTCCCTTCCACCTTGAGCTCACTCTGGTTTTTGCTGACCTTCTTCTGGTGTCTAAGGGAGGCAGAGGCCTCTCCCAGCTGTGTCTCCGAGTGGTCATTGGATGGGTCAGCATGGGAAAGGGTTCAGTGGCTCTGTCACCGAGGCCATCGGGGCTCTGGAGGAAATAGCCAGGTTCCTGGCATTGTGGGCCTACAAGTTCCCCTGGCAGCTTCTCCTGTGACCAGGAGGCCGGAGGGAACCATGGTGTCACCTCCATAGGTGGAACATAGCCTAAGTCTCTGTAGTATTCTGTGCCCTGGAGAGCCACGTCTATCGAGAGAAGGTCCTCGGTGCTGCTGTGGGCATCTTCCAGCTCCAGCCCAGAACCAGCCTCCTGCAGAGAAAGACAGGAGGCCCATTACAAACCATCTGGACCCCTCAGCCCCTATGGCAAGCCCTCCCAGCCAGTCTAGACCCTCATCTCTGGTCCAGGAGCAGCACTGGATTCTAGTGTTTGAAAGGGGAGTGTCTTTCACCTGAAAGCCTTGAAGGTAGAAGGCTGAGTCAAATCCCATCTCAGACACTTTCTACCTGTTTGAGCCAGAGCAAGTCACCATGGGCAGCTAGGTGTTGGTGCAGTGGATAAAGTGCTGACCTGACCCAAATCTAGCCTCAGACACTTACTAGCTGTGTGGCCCTGGGCAAGTCACTTCACCCCAATTGCCTCAGTTTCCTAATCTGTAAAATGGGCTGGAGAAGGAAGCCACGCATGGCACAAAAACCTCACGAATGAACAGTCACATAACCTTGGTTTTCTTATCTGTGAAAGAATGAGGTTTAGACTTAAAAGCTCCTTGCCAGCTTCAAACCCAAGATCCTTGGAATCCTCACATAGAATCATGACATTTAGGAACTGCAGAGAGAAACTGCTGTGATTTGTCCTTCATTCTCAAAGAATATCTTGATTTCAGGGAGCCAATGCTACGATATGCAAGGAGAGTTGATTTCAGTGAGGGAGGGCTGTGCAAGGTCACTTGGCTCTTATCCAGAGCCATTTGGATCCAGTGGCCAGATATGGATCAGCATAACTAGAGATGGCCTTGGATGCAGAGGAGACTGAAATTTTTAAAGTTAAAGTTAAAGATGAAGTCTTTAATTGGTTTTGATTTGACTGAGGCAATGCCCAATTAGTCATTAAGACTAGATAAGGCAAAGGGAATGGCCTCTTTCACCTAGTCAAAAAATCAATCAATCAATCTGTGAGGGGAAGACCCTCAGGGTTTCTAGTCAAAACAAAGATGATTGCTATTCACAGTCACACTGAGTCAATCAGGACCCAAGCAATGACCAACTGGGGCTTGGCTGGAACCTATTGTTAGCCAGTCAACAAGAGTCAGGGCATTTAGGTTTAAGGCTTAGTCCTTAATAAAGAAATCTAGGCAGTAGATATTTTGGGAGGGTTCAGAGATTAAAACTTTTTAAAAAGCATACACAGTTAAGGGTATGATACCCTATGTGGATGGAAAGAAGAGAGGGAGGAAGTGAAAGAGGGAAGGAAGAAAGGAAGGAGGGAGGAAGGGAAGGAAGGAAGGACGGACAGACAGAAGGAAGGAGGGAAGGAGAAAAGAAGGAAGGAGGAAGAGAAGAAATAAGGGAAGGAAGGAGAGAGGGAAGAAAGGCAAGAAGGAAAGAAGGAAGAAAGGAAGAAAGGAAAGGAGGGAAGAAAGGAAGGAAGAAAGGAAAGATGGAGGAAAGGAAGGAAGAAAGGAGCAAGGGAAGGAGGGAAGGAAGGAAGGAAAAAAGGAAGGAAGGAGGAATGGAGGAAAGGAGGGGAGAAAGGAGGGGAGAAAGGAGGGAGGGAAGGAAAGTAGGAAGGAAGGAGGGAGGGAAGGAAGGAAGAAGGGAGGGAAAGAGGCAGGAAACTAGGAAGGTAGGAAGGTAGGAAGGAAGGAAGGTAAGAAGGAAGAAAGGAGGGAAGGAAGGTAAGGAAAAATGGAGGGAAGGAAGAAAGGAGGAAGAGAAAAAAGGAAAGAAGGAGGGAAGAAGAGAGGGAGGAAAGAAAATGAAGGCAGGAGGGAAGAAAATGAGGGAAGAAGGGAGGGAAGGAAGGAAGAAAAGAAAGAGCTTCTCAACTGACCAGTTCCAGTTGTGTCCCCAGTGGGGCAGTTCTACTCAGATAGATTGTTATTTGTCCTCTGTTTTCAAAGAGGAGGACTACGGCATCAGGGAGATTATGCCATGACATGCAAGTGAATGAGGGAACCAAAGCTCAGAAAGTGTAAGGAAATCATCTCAGGTTGCAGAGCTGGGAGTTTAACGGAGGCTGTCTGTCTCCAAATCCAGAACTCTTCCTGTATCCGTCTGTGCAGGTCTGGATTCCCCACCCAGTACCTGGAAGCTGACACCCAGAGAGGAAGGTCTCTGACCACAGATTGCTGCAAAAGCTCCCTGAGAAGAGATCATTCTAGGAGGTTTCGAAAGGAGGGTCCTGAGGAACTGAACAGGACCAATGGAGACTCTTCAGTCTCTGTAGGAGAAAAAGCTATGAAATCACTCAGGAGGTCCATTGGCAGAGAATCCTCAAACTGCCAAACAGCTGAGCTGGAAGGGACCTCCGACATCACTGAGTTCAACTGCCTCACTTGACAGAAAAGGAAACTGAGACCCAGAACAAGAGTCACAGCCAGGACGGCTGCCATCATCTTTCCTTCCTTCAAAGATTGCTTGATATCAGATCTGGGGGTCCCCCAGCTTCAGACTAAAGTCCTCTATCTTATTTTCCCCTTCAAGGAGCAGATGAGGCAACTATATGGTGTCTCATAGCCTTTACCATTTTCCTTATCTATAAAATAGGGATAAAAATAATATCTACCTCCAAGATTTGTTCGGATAAAACCTATATATATCTCTGTGCATACCTTAAAATATTTTAAAATTTTTTCTTATTTTTAATTTATGAACGAAAACAAGCAATTCCATAAAATAATAAAAAAAAGATAATTGCACGTGAAACTGCAAGTTCTATATAAATGCTAGTTATAATAATGAATTTATTAATGTATAATAACAATTATTATTGTTGCTATCACTAGCTCCCACAGGTTCTCTGGATCACAGATTTAGAATTAGAAGGAAGCTTTGAGGACATTGAGTCTAACCCCCTCATTTGACAGATGAGGAAACTGAGGCAAGCAGGATGAAGTGATTTACCAGAGTTCACACAGGTAGTAAGTATCTGGAAGTCATATGTGAACTCAGATCTCCCTGACTCGAAGCCTGATGTTCTAGCCACTGTACCACCTAACTGTCCTGTATCAGTATTCTATAGTGCCTTTCTTTATGTATACACATATACATAGAATGTGCATAGACTTGAATAAGGTGATTATAGTAAACACTGTGCACTTTTAAGTGACAGACAAATGTGAGCTATTAATTCAGATGCATTACATGTACATAGGATTGCGCACGTGTACATGTAGCTATATACCCATGACCATGCAGGCGCACGTGTATGTTCACACATGTGTGATAGTTGCACATATACGGGGCCCTTGCACACAACGTGTGAGTTTACATGTGGTCCTCCTGCTGCATGTGTGGGTTCCTGAGGTCTGTGTGTCTGCTTGCATCTGGGTATCTGTGAATCCGTGCAAAGCTGTTGTTTTTACTACCAGAGGCTCAAGCAGTTTCCTGATTTCCCAAATCCTCTCTACTCCTCTGGTTTTCATTTTCTTGGAAACATAAACATGTCAGGACATTGTGAACTCCTCGCTGGAGGCCAACAGAGTTTTGGCAGCAAACAGACCCAGGTTCCCTCCCACCCTCCAGTCTGGGCTACATCAGCTAGAGACTACAGAGTCAAGCCTAGAGCCTGGAGCCGAGCTCTCCAGCCAGACCAGAGCCCAGAGCTCAGAAACAGAACCCAGTGCTCAAGTCTTCTGACCTCACTCAGCCTCTAATTTTCCCAAATGAAGAGGTCTAGATATAAAATGGAGGGCAGTTCCACACCGGGACTCAGAAGACCTGAACTGCAATCCCGGCTCTGCTACTGACTTGCTTGAAAATCTGCTTGTTTCTCTATTCACCATCCATCCATCCTGTCAGCCACTAGCCCCTCCAGGTCTTTTCCCGCCATGTCGGCCCCTGGCTCTTCCAGCTCTAGCTTTTCAGGGCCTCTGCCTAATCCTGGTTATCTCCAGACTCACCCCACTGCCTTTTCCCTTATCCCCTTAGACCCAAAGTCACCAGTGTCTCAGCCTCTGCCCTCCAGTACTTGCCTGTTCCCCAGCCATGGCAGAGAAGAGAGCATGGCTGCCAGCTTTTAGGGACACTGGGAGGGAATGGGGGCTGCCATCTGAGGGCGGGTCACAGGCCTTGCACTCAGAGCCTGTGAATCGATAAAGAGAGAAGAAATTTGTCAGTAATAGGAAAGAACCTGAAAGGCTGCAGAGGGTGGGGAATTCTGGTCTGAGGGCCCTTTCAGTTCTTAAATCAATGATCCTTTTGCTTCCTCTCTCTGACTCTGTGCATTGACACAGATTGTCCCCTAGACCTACACTCTACTTCTTCCTATCTTTTTCCTTTCAAGGACCAGATCAGGTACCACCTCTTCCAGGAAGCCCTCCTTCCTTGCTGGCCTACAATCTCTCTTGATTATTTCC
The DNA here is from genome assembly GCA_023553655.1 of Myrmecobius fasciatus. Classification (NCBI taxonomy): domain Eukaryota; kingdom Metazoa; phylum Chordata; class Mammalia; order Dasyuromorphia; family Myrmecobiidae; genus Myrmecobius; species Myrmecobius fasciatus. The sequence goes on from JAJPUD010000882.1 coordinate 195,056, forward strand.
CACCAGTTCCATTTTTTTTGCAGTTATTTGGAGATATGTCTTCCTTCCCATTCCCATTCAATTATCAGCTCAGAACCACAGAATCACAGGATTGGGTGGGACTTCAGAATGTATCTAATCCATTCTATAATAAGCCAAAATCTCAATTTCTGCTGAAAACTTTTAGTGATGGAGAACTCACTACCTCCAGACAAGACCCATTCTGATATTGGAGAGTTCTAGTTTTTCTCTTTTTAATCTGGATGAAGTCTACCTCCCTGCAGCCCCTTCTCCTGATTATGCCTCTGGAGCCAAGAACTCTATCTGATCCTTCTTCCACATCAAGCTTCTTCTGGGTCTTTGTCTTCCCTTCTCTAAGAAAAAAATCCTCAATTCCTCGAGAGCTGGGACTATGTCTCCTCTCTCTTTGTATCCCAGAGTTCCTCTTTTGCGCTAAGTTTTTTAATAATGTTTACTCAATTGAGCTGACTGGTTTTTTTTGACAGCTTTTTCTTTCTATTCCCACACGTACCTCCCTATTTCAGCTCACAGACCACAGACAGAAATAGAGACGAGTGAGTTTGTGGGAGGGAAAGATAATGAGTTCCAATTTGGGGGGTAACTAAGTGATGCAGTAGATAAGAGTGCCAATCCCAGAATCAGGAATACCCGAGTTCAAACCTGGCCTTAGATATTTTTTAGTTGTGAGACCCTGGGCAGATCACTTCACCCTGCTTGCCTCAGTTTCCTCATCTGTAAAATGATCTGGAGAAGAAAATGGCAAACCATTCCAGTATCTTTGCCAAGATAACCCCAAGTGGAATCAAAGAGAGTTCAATACAACTGAACAACAAGATTTTGGGTACATATTGAACTTAAAATGTCTATGGGACATGACATTTGAATATGAAAGACCAAAGCCCTGGAGTGTGAAGACTGGATCTGTAGATTTCTGAGTTAATTGGATAGAGATGAAATCTATAGCCATGGGAGATGACATCACCAATAGGAAATGTGGAAAGAGACATGAGAAAAGAGTTTAGAACCTTGTGTGTACTCACAGTGATGTAGATGCTGTTTTTTAGGGTTTTTTTATTTTCAAAATATATGCATAGTTTTCAACATTCACCCTTGTAAAACCTTGTGTTCCAAATATTTTCCTCTCTCTCTTCTCCTTATCCTCTCCCTTAAACAGCAAGTGAACCAATATATGTTAAACATGTGCAATTTTTCTATATCTATTTCCACAATTATCATGTTGGGGTGCCATTATTTATTTTTATTCATTTATTTATTTATTTATTTAATTTTTTGCTGAGGCAATTGAGGTTAAGTGACTTGCCCAGGGTCACACAGCTAGGGAATGTTAAGTGTCTGAGACCATATTTGAACTCAGGTCCTCCTGACTTCAGGGCTGGTGCTCTATCCATTGCGCCACCTAGCTGCCCCGGGGGGCTATTATTTCTTTTTTTTTTTTTTTTGCTGAGGCAATGGGATTAAGTGACCTGCCCAGGGTCACACAGCTAGGGAATGTTAAGTGTCTGAGGCCAGATTTGAACACAAGTTTGAACTCAGGTCCTTCTGACTTCAGGGCTGGTGCTCTATCCACTGCGCCACCTAGCTGCCCCAAGGGGGGCTATTATTTCAAAAGAGATTGAGAGGCGTAGTCAGTCAGATAGATAGGAAAAGAACCCGCAAAGAGAAGTATCACCAAAAACCCAGGGAGGAGAGAGCATCCATTAGAAGGTAGGAGTTAATGTTATTATACCCTACTGAGAGGTTGAGAAGGATGAGAATTAAGAAAAGACCATTGGCTTTAGTAATAAGGAGATCCTTTGTTGACAACACGAAAAAGAAAAATAAAAGCTTGAAAGATTTTAGAACTCTGATCAAAATAATGATAACCAGGGGCAGCTAGATGGCACAGCGGATAGAGTACTGGCTTTGAAGTCAGGAGGACTTGAGTTCAAATGTGACCTCAGATGTTTAATACTTCCTGGCTGTTTGACCCTGGGCAAGTCACTTAACCCCAATTGCCTAAGCAAAAATAAATAAATAAATAAATAAATAAATAAATAAATAAATAAATAAATAAATAATGATAACCATGAAGTGAAGAATGTTAAGAGGTGATGGACTGAAAATGCAAAATAAGACATACATTTGCCCAACTTACTATTTGCCAACAAAAGCAATTTCAGATAATCATATGATTTTTTTGTTAGTTTGAATATTAATATAATTGATTATGCTGGTAGTTTTCCTAATATTGAACCAGCCCTGCATTCCTGGTATAAATCCTACTTGTACAAAAGCAATTTCAACAAACATGTCACGTCAACAAACATTTATGAAGTATTTACTATGGGTCAGGCTCTGTGCTAAGCACTGGGGATATAAATATAAGCAAAAAAAAAAAAAAAAAGAGAGAGAGTCACTGACCTTAAGAAGCTTACTCTCTAAGGCAGGGAGGAAGACAACACATAATAAGGAACTGAAAAGGGATGGAATGGAGAAGACCCCTAAGTGGGAGCTAGGTAAATCCAGAGATTACAGAGAGGAACAAAAGAGTAAGAGTAGCTGGACTGGGTACTTCTTCAAAATGGAGGATTGGGAAGGAACTTAAGGATTGGAGGAGAGGGCAGCAAGGGATGGAGAGATGTTTCAGGGAAGGAAGGCTTCTGGGATATTATGGAGAAGTCTAGAGAATGGGAAGTGACGAAGTGGAAATAAATTTTTTCAGACTTTAGACTACAGGGTCAGCTAGGTGGCGCAGTGGATAGAGCACCAGCCCTGAAGTCAGGAGGACCTGAGTTCAAATCTGATCTCAGACACTTAACATTTCCTAGCTGTGTGACCCTGGGCAAGTCACTTAATCCCAATTGCCTCAGCAAAAAATAAAAATAAGTTAGGCTGTGAAAAGGAGAGCTATAGAATGATAGCTTGAGGTGTAGGGTCATATGATGATTTTTAAAAGCAAGTTTTAGGATATAGGAAAACAATCAGTGAATCAGGAGAGGTTGAATAATTGGGAATAATTAAAGAGACAAGCTGCTGGAGATGGGAAAGGATGAGATCAAGAGAAGATGTAGAGGGGTCAGCCTTGGCAAGGAAAAGGGTCACCTCTTAAACAACAAAAGAGAGAATGGGGTGGACTAATGCTGATGGGATTTGAGGTGTAGAACTGGGGAGAAGAGGGTGCTTGCAAGTAATGGATTTACTATTTATAGGAAAGTATCAGGTCTTCTTCTGAGAGGGAGTTAGGGAAAGGAGAGGGTTTGAGGAGAGAAGGTCCGAAGTAGTCAATCAGGAAGGAATAAAATGATAAGGAGGACCCAGTTGAAATTTTGTTGTGGTCCCAATCAGTATCAGAATGTTTATTCTTGGGAGATATGGACTAATTAAAGTCCATTAAAAAAAAAAAAACTGCAGATAGGAGTGATCCCAGGTTTCCAATGAAATTTTTTTTTAGCCTGAGGCATCCTTCCACAGGTTTTAGTTGATTTTAGGATTCTCCCTCACTTTAAATCCACAGCATCCTGTGGTCATGGAGGTCAGAGGAAGGGATCCAGGTTAAATCTGTGCTTTTAAACCTCCAGGTTGGGGAGCAGGAGTAGAGTTTATCAGTTTTACTCTGTCTCTGAACTTGAACTCAGTTCCATCTGAGTTCCTAATCCTGATCCTGGATTCAAACTATAGGGGTCTCAAACGAGACCCTTATTCTCCCTTGGTTACAGTCATCTCTGACCCTATTGAAAATATTCTGAGGCAGGAGGGGGACAAAGAAAAAGACAAAGTGGGATGGGAGAGAGGGAAAATGAGGGAAGACAGAGACAAAAGAGAGGTGAGCTTTGGGGAAGGAGAGGAAAAATAGAGAGAAAGAAATTTCAGGCAAGGGATAGAATTTGAGACTGGACTCAGCAGTAAAGGAAAGGGAGGAGTCAGGATGTCCCCAGGGCAGGACCATGGAGAGAGGCCACTGTCCCTGGCCAGCCCAACCCAGCCCAGGAAATCCCACACAGGGATTCACAACTCATCCCTAAGACTTCAGTCAGCCCTAAACTAAGCCCCATATATGGTGCCCCAGAACCCTGAGCCCAGTCAGCTCTGGAGGGCTGAGCAAAGCCTCCATCAGCAGCTGCTGCCTCCCCTCTTCAGCCCGTCCTAGCTAACAATATCATGTCTGCAATGTAACACAGCTCCAGAGTATACAATTTGCTTTACAGACATTTCCTCCCCTAATCCTCCCCAAATCAAGGGGAAGTAGGAAATAGGCAGGGCCAGGATTGTTATCTCCATTTTGCAGGGAGAGAACATACCTAGAACATACAGCAGATTAGTGACCCAGTCAGAGTCCAGGTCTCTTTCCTTCCACCATAATGGCTCCTTCCAAAATATAATATGAGGGCTAAGGCTTACTGGCCCCGACATTTCCTATTAGAATTCCTTCTCTGAGTTGAATCCAGAGGGTCATTGCCAGAACCATGGTGGGGAGGGAGACAGTGATCTTTCTTAGCTATTCCCTGAACTCAAATGGAGGAGAAAAGGGGGCTTCAAGTTAGCATCAGTGAGAACTACTAAAGCCAAGAATTCTGGGAGTGGATTGCTCCAGGATGGGATGAGTAAGGATGTAGGGATGTTTTGGGGGGACACAGAGGCTGGAGAGAAAAAGAAACACAACTGTTGGATACCCAGTTCACTTTGGTTCCTGCTGCCCCACTGTCCCCACAACAGACTTCGAGTTTTCTCCATTCCCCCCTTTGTTCCCTCAGCTTCACAAAGATATTCCCCAGACCTCTTTGTCCTTCATACCATGTGCCCCCCCCACTCCTTCCCAAAGTCCAGGGAGCCTTGCCACTCCACGGAGGCTCCCTTCACCCTAACCTCCCTGAGTGTACTTCTGCTGGAAACCATAAATGGGTATGATTAATACAACTGTTCCCCAACCTGGAGAGGAGGGTTCTTTTAAATCCCTAATCTAGATAGGCCTGGGGTGGGATGGGGATCAGATGGGCTACAAGAAGGATGGACCATCGGGAGAATGAGCTGGGGGGGAGACCATTGCCCTCCTTCACCTCACATGGTGGGACTACTTTCAGCAAACACCGAAAGCCCATCACTGATTAGGGCACAAGTCATCAGCTTGGTGGCTAGAGAAGAGCTGGCTGAATACAACAGGGAGGTTTGAAACAGGGAGGAAAAACAAGGCTGAATCCTTTAGATTCTCAATACCATAAAACATTACCTATTCATTAAAGCAATCCTCTGCAACTCCCTGCTAACTCAACCCAGGGTTTGCTCAATGGTTAGAACACATTATTAATGAAAAGGTACAAGGTTCTATATTCATAGTTTCAGGAAGCTTCCCTCTTTTTTCCCTGGTCCTAACACACACACACACACACATACACATGTGCATTTATCTGTCTACAAATATACCTGTATATACATGTTTACATATCCATACTATTTTATTCTTACACATACATACTTATAGCCATATATACATAAGTACTTTATGTATAGACATTATAATATGTGTATGAGCCCCAAAGCCAAACTGGGATGGAGAGCACAGATATCTGAAATAGATGCTCTCTGAGGGGATTGCCAAGGTTTTCCCAATTTCTCTTCAATATTAGGCACAGAATAAAGGGATTGTGGATCAAGGGGACAGCTGGGCTAGATGTATCTCTATGGTGATACTTGATTCCTACTCCTGGTTTATGGCCATCCTTACCCCCAATTCCATCTCTGTCCATCTCTATCCCAACCCAATTCTCATCACCATGTCTCCAATGCGGTCCCCATTTCCATTCTTAATTCTGCCTCAATCTGCCTACTCCATCCTTATCAGATTCATTCTAATTCCGAACCCCTTTTCAAAATCTCCACCTTATTTTAATCAAGATGTAATCAATAGGGTACTGGACTTGGATCAGGAAGATATGGATTCAATTCCCAATTCAAAGATTTATTAGCTTTAACCTCTTTATGCCTCAGTTTCCTTATCTGTAAAGCGAGACAATGATTTTCTATGAATTCTAAGGTCTGTTCCAATAAAATATGATTTTCTGATTTCTCCAATCTACTCCCCAATCCAATCCTCATTTTAACCCTAATCTCTAGATCTTCCACCCAAACTTCATCTCCATTCTTAATCTCATTGGATGTCAGCTCAATCACCATTCCCATACCCTAAAACCCATTCTGAAGAAGGAGCTGAGTGGCCCAGTGGATAAAGTGCTGGTCTTGGGGTCAGGAAAACCAGAGTTCAAATCAAATCACTAGCTGTGTGGTCCAAGGCAAGTCACTTAACCCTGTTTGCTGTTTCCTCATCCATAAATTTATGAAGTTGGATTTATTGGCTTTCCTTCTGGCTCTAAATGTCTGATTTTATCTTAGCCCACCCTAGTCCCCTTCTCTGTGTCCCCATCCTCTCTTATTCCTAATCCCAACTCCATCACCATCTATCACCAAATCTAATCTCCAACCTTCATACAATTCCAGTTCCCAGCTCCATTCTGGTCACCCTCAGCCCCACTGGCTGCTCCTCAGGTCTGGAAAAGGAAGAGGTGGGATTCACAAATTCCTCAAAGGACCCAAATCTTTGTTTCCAAGACGAGACAAAAAGATGGAGTAGCTCCTGAGGCTGTAGCTATGGGAGAGAAAGGGCCAATCTGAGCTCAGTGTCCTCTTAGGCAACCCTCCAACCCTTTGCATCCATCCTTGCCTGTCACAACTGGAAGCAGAAGGCTCATGGGCCACCTTTTCATTTTGCTAAAAAGGGAAACCGAGGCCCAGAAAGACAAAGTCATGCTTATTCTTCCTCTCTGAGACACTCGTGTGTGTCTCCAACTCCAGCTCTGCCCTCTGAGGTGTTTTTGGGAGCGGACTTACTTATGGGATCAAAACTTTAAGAGTGAAGCACATTAAGTGACCATTTAGGCTTTGCTGGACTGGCAAGCCCAGGAAGTCACAGCCTTGAGTGACATCTGTCCTGCTCCTCCCTCCCTCCTTCTCACACAAAGGCATAGGACTGGATGGGTGGTGTAAACACAGCAAGGTCTGACGGGACCAGACGTGCCAAGCTTGGGGCCTGATGGAAGTGGAGGGGAGGGGGCAGGGGGACTCAGCATTAGTCACTGACCTGCTCCAAAGGGAAGGAATGCATTACTAAGGAGGAAAACATGTGCCGGGAAGTTCTGTTTATTTCTGCATTACCTTAGCCTGGGTTTCCTAACCTATCTCTAACTGACCCCTTTCTGGCTTGGCCTAAACCCCTTCTCAGGGACTGCTCACCTTGTTCTGACTGACCTTGTTCTTATCCGGTCCCATGTCCCCTTCCCACCAGCCATTAGTTCCTCCATCCCATTTTGTCCCATCCCACGGACCATTTGCATTCCTGTTACAACTAAGCCTTGTCTTGCCTCATCTTTTGTACTGACCACTGTATCCCGTTCCAGTTGATCCCCACAATGTCTGGCACATAGTAGGTACTTAACCCCTTCCCCATCGCCTTTCCCTAATAACATAACTCTGAGACAAAGGACACAAAGAAGTGCCTCATTTTCCCCTGCTGATTTATACTGTCAGTGTTTGGCCAGGGAGGAACACTTCCTCTGTGCTAGAATAGAAAGTCTTCTACAAATCAGAGACAAAAAAGCTCATCCCGGGATGTGCGTTCAGAGCACATACTGTGAAAGCTCAGGTCCTCCCCTGAGCTGAGCCACGAGGGGAGGATTCCAGTCCTGTGCCTGAAGATTGAGGGTGTCTAGAACCACAGACAGGATGTCAGAGCTAGGAGAGGTTGGGTTAGATAATTTCTAGAGTTCCTTCTAGCTCCCAAACCCATGATTTCATAAATTCCAAGAGGTCACCTGGCCCAATACCTTTATTTTACATATGGGAAACAGATTTGACCAGGTCACACAGTAAGTCAGACTACTACTCTCTCCACTGCATTCCACTTGCCCCACCTTGGTGACTTGCCCAAATGACTTCTGGGACCAGACTCCCAGGAATAATTCTAGAAAGTAGTCACCACGCCTAGAAAAGAAACCCAGAAAAGATAGTGTCGCTGAGGGCGGAATGGAGCTGGCCAGACTCAAGTCATAGGTTAGAGTTGGAAAAGACCTTGTACGATGACTCCATTTTACAGATGAAGAAGATATGGCCCTGAGATAGGGCTCGTTGGAGGAAACAGGTAGTTTGAGCAAGGATCTGAATTTGAAACCAGCTCCTCTGACTTAAATCCAGCCCTCTTTCCTCATGGATGAGTCTGCTGCAACCTCAGCTCCAACTAGGGACAGGCCTAGGGAGTCCTAGGGAGGTGGGCTTCGCCCCGAGCAGATGAGGTTCTCAGACTACAACATGGGAGTCAGCCAGCTCTGGAAACCAGGGAGAAGGACACATGCATAGTGTGGATGATCTTGTATGGGCTTCTCCTTCCATCCCCCTCTCCCACCCAAGTCTGGGGGGGCACAAGGACCCAGGAAGTCTACCAACCCCGGCCTGGCTTTGGCAAATGGCCTTAGCCTATTAGCTCTTCCTTCTCAATGTCTTTTCCCAGAGATGGAGGAGCCCAGAGTTCCCACAGAACAAGAAGAGACAATTCAAGCAAATAGATGCTCGCTGCCATCCATGGGTACTAGGCTGGCGCCTGTCCGAGAACTAATGGGATGTTCCTTCATGCCCCAAGTACAAGGCTCCTTTTCCCCAACCCGTACCTCTCTTGAAGGTCCATCTCTTCATCCACAGCTTTGAGAAAGAGGGCCAGGAGTGATTGAGCATAGAGTCCGCCATCAGGTTTCCCCCTGGGGACTGGGATGGAGCCAGGCTAAGAGCAACTTCTGCCTGCAGAAACTGAAAGGACTCGGTAGACAGCGCCTGCTCTAGCTCGGGCTGCAGCCCTGGAACAGGGGCTGCCAAGAGGGGGGTAGGGGGGTGGAGACGCCACCGCCTGCTCAGCCCGCCTGGATCAGCTGATGGGAGTCAAAGCCAGAGGCAGATAGATGCTGGGGGAGGGAACGCTCCCACCTGAGCTTCACTGAGGCCCCAGCTGGCCCTGAGCCCTGGGCTACTCAGTGTTCCTCAATCTGCCAACAGTGACCTTCAAAGGATGACCCTCCATCAACCCTGCCCTGGATTCCCTACCACTCACTCTGAACCTCAGCTTCCCACACTTGGTCTTCTGACTTGAGAAACAGGGGCTAGGGGAAGGCAGGAGCCAGGAGTACCTCCCACCTGGGAATGGAGCCCAGAAAAATCCTTCCCTGATTCTCAGGGGGTTGAGGGGGGTTGGTAAGGGGGAATAGACAGGCCAAGACTTAGACCCCATTTAACCTTCTGGGTGGCCTCGGGCTAAACAATTTCCTTCCCTGTGCCTCCATTTATCTAAAAAGGGGAATGGACCCAATGACTCGAGTAAGCGATTTCTAAGGACCCAAAAGACAGTGACAAGTGGGGGCTGCTTTACTGCCCCTGGGGTCTTACCATTGCCCAAGCCAAGAGGCAGACCTCGTATTTTGGTCCCGTCCTGCCACCTGGTGGCAGAAAAGCCCCAAACACATCCCCAGCTCTAAGTGACTCAGCCCCACCAATTGGCCAAGGGCTTATGAGAAGAGCCAACTCTCTGAGAGGAAGGACAGGTGCTTGCCCCTGTTGATATCAAAGGAAGTCCTCATATTCCACCATTAGTCCCATTCCCTGGTCAATTAAGGTGCTGAAAGTCCCATTTGGAATGAAGATGTTCTCTGGGATCCATCACCAATAATTAGATTATTGAGAGATCACTGGCTAGTGGATATCAGAGCTCAAAGTGCCTTTGGAACTGAGGTTCTTAATCTGCAGCTCATGGAATTGTTTTTTTTTTTAAATCCTCTACTAACTATATTTCAGTAGAAATAGATTTCTTTTGCAATCTCATGCATTTAATTTTTATGCATTTAAAAACATGATTCTGAGAAGGGGATAGTGGGCTTCACCAGGCTGCCAAAGGGGTTCAATGATGTAAAAAAAAATTGAAAATTTTTGTCCGAGAATCAATGATTCACACAGCACCATAGGTGGCAAGTGGAGAAACTAGTCCTGATACCAAATGCAATGTTCCTTCCTCTTTCTTGCTGCTTCTTGGCACAGTTCCATAATTTAAACAGAATACAGAATGTCAGGTAAGGGAAGGACATTGGAACATAGAACATAGTATGTCAAATCCCAGAGAAACCTTAAAACACAGAATTTCAGAACTGGGAGAGCCATTAGACCAGAGCAAATCAGAGTTGGGAGGGTTCTTAAAACAAAGAATGTCAGGGCTGAGAGGCCTTTAGAATACAGAAAGTCACAGTTGGGAAGAGAATCAGAGCAATAAAGATGATCTTAGAACAAACAATGTAGCTCACTAGAGCTGAGAAAGACATTGAGGAGGAGGAAGAGGAGGAAAATGAAGAGCAGCAACAGCAGCAGAAGAAGAGAGGAGGAGGAGAGGGAGAAGAGAGGAGGAAGAGAAGAAAGGAGGAGGAAGAGAAGAAAGGAGGAGGAAGAGAAGAAGGGAGGAGGAGGAGAAGAAAGAAGAAAGAGAAAGGAGGAGGAGGAGGAGAAAGAAGAAGAAAAAAGAAAAAAAGAAGAGGAAGAAGGAGAAGAAGAAGGAGGAGGAGGAGGAGAAGGAAGGAGGAGAAGAAGAAAGAAGAAGGAGGAGAAGAAGAAGAAGGAAGAAGAGAGGAGGAGAAGAAACTGTGAAAGACTTAAGAACTCTTTATCAATGCAAAGACCAGTCACAATTTCAGAAAACTGATGAAGCACAATCGCTAGCTCTTGGCAGGGAGGTGATTGAAACTAGGGAGAGTTGGAAACTGTTATTGTTAGGAGAAAGAAAATCTAGGAAAATAGGAAACAGATTTAGGCTGCTGCTTTTTTATTGGATTGTTGTTGGAAGACCTTGAGAAGGGTCTGTATCTCAGGATGGGTCATAGGGTGAATCTTATTATAGGTTTCCAGATGCAGGGGCTTCATCCTGTGAGAGAAGTATACTGTGCACCTGGTGGTTTTGAACAGGGATTAGGTAATGTAATCTCCAGAGAATCTTAAAACATACATATTGAAGAAGATAATGACTTGGAAGCATCTACAAGCAAAGCCTCAAAGCAGAATGCAGATTCGAAACAAGCCTAACAAGAATTCTTAGAATAGCTAGACAAAGAAGTTAAAAAACAAACAAAAAAGATTTTAAAAACCAAATTTGAACAGTAAAGGAAAAAATGGGAAAAGAAATAAGAGCTTATGCAAGAAATATATGAGAAAGCTATTAATAGCTTGGTAAGAAGAGATACAAAATCTTTATTTTTTTTAATTTTTTAAATTTTTTTGCTTTTTGCTGAGGCAATTGAGGTTAAGTGACTTGCCCAGGGTCACACAGCTACGGAATGTTAAGTGCCTGAGACCACATTTGAACCCAGGTCCTCCTGACTTCAGGGCTGGTGCTCTATCCACTGCGCCACCTAGCTGCCCCGAGATATAACATCTTACTGAAGAAAATAACTCCTTGAAAATTAGAATTGACTAAATGGAAGTTAACATCCATGGGATGTTAAGAAATAATAAAACAAAGTTAGAAGTCTGAAAAAAATAGAAGAAAATATGAAATATCTGATAGGAAAAACAACTGATCTGAAAAATAGAAGTATGAGAGATAATTTAAGAATCAATGGACTACATGAAAGCCATGAACAAAAAAAGAGCCTAAAGCTTATATTTCAAGAATTATAAAGGAAAACTACCCATTTTTTCCAGGTAAATTAAACAGCCAAGGATAAATTAGATGGATAAATTAGAAAGTGAAAGAATCCACATCACCTACTAAAAGAAATTCCAAAATGAAAACTTCCAGTAATATTGTAGCCAAAATTTAGAATTCTCAGATCTAGGAGAAAATACTGCAAGTAGCCAGAAAGAAAGAATTCAAGTACCATGGAGCCATAGCCTGGATCAAATAAGATTTCTTCTAAAGGAACAGAGGGCTTAAAATATTATATTCTGGAAGGCAAGGGATCTAGGATTACAATGGAAAAATCTACCTGAAAAAACTAAGTATAATCCTACTGGAGGAAAATGGATATTTAATGAAATAGAGAACTTTCAAGAATTTTTTTTTTTATAAAAAGACCAAAGCTGAATAGAAAATTTGACCTTTAAACACTGGGTTCAAAAGAAGCATTAAAAAAGTAAATATGAGTGAGAAATCACAAGTATTAAAATTAACAATAAAAATGTTAAATTATTTACATTTTTTTATGGAGAGATGATACATATAACCTCTTAGAATTTTGTTACCAGTAGGGGTGCTAAAGCCCCTAGAGTTCTAGAGGATCTTAGAAGTAGTTGAACTACAAAAAGCAGTTTCTTCAACTTTGGGTCACAACCCTATATGAGGTTCCCTAACTGAATGTGGGGGCATGAAATTATGATTTGTTATCAAGAAATGTTTGATTTGTATATCTATGTTATATACCTATATACCTGGAGACATGTAAAAATTTCTCAGGTGAAAAAAGGTTGAAAGTAGAAAAAATTTAAGAAACCCTGACATAGAAAGCTGGTGATTCTATCATAGTTAGATGATATCAAAAGAAGAATGGGAAGAAGGGGAAATAAAATGCACTGAGAGAGGAGTGAAGGAAGAAGAACAGGGAAAATAATCTAACATAAAAGAGGCAAGTGAGGAAGAGTCTATATAATGGAGGAGATAGTGGTGGAAAGCAGGCAATATTCAACCCTTACTTTCATTTGAATGGGATCGAGGAGGGAAAAATACTTGTGTGTGTGTGTGTGTGTGTGTGTGTACACACCTGAATACAGAAATCTATCTCAGTCAATAGGAAAGTAGAAGGGAAAAGAATTGTGAGAAGGGTTAGGGTGTGTGGGAGAGAATAAAAGAGTTTTTTTTGTTGTTGTTGTACATTCATTTCAATTGTGACCAACTCTTCATAATTTCATTTGGGGTTTTCTTGACAAAGATACTGAAGTGGTTTTCCATTTTTTCCAGCTCATTTTATGAATAAGAAAATTGAGGCAGATAGAGGTCAAGGGACTTGCCCTAAATCATACAGCTAAGTAAGTATCTGAGGCCAGATTTGAACTCATCTTTCTGGTGGCAAGAAGTGGGGTGCTCTATCTCATTGAAACATCTAGCAAGAACAAGTCAGTGGAAAACCAGCAGATGGCGTTTCAGCAAAAAATAAGCACATGGCAGTGCAAGAAAGGTAGTGGGAGGTTCCAGCTGGAAAGAATCCCAAAGAGCATGAGTTGCCTTGGCTTTGAAAGTGCCCTCTTCCATAAAGATTCCTCGGCCACATATGAACCCTCTCTGGTGGTGGGATAATGTGCCCCTCTGTGTATGGGGGGATTTTTTGGTCACTTATCTTGCTAAGCTTTTAAGTTACATGTCTTTGCTTTGAATTAATGTATTCTGAGTGGAGGGGAGTGGAGCCAAGATGGCAGAGAATAAACAGGACATTGCCTGAACTCCCCCCAACTTCCTTCAGAATCAATACTAGATTAAGCCTCTGAATGGATTTTGGAATGACAGAACCCACAAATATTCGAAGTGTAATAATTTTCCAGCCTAAGATATCTTGGGAAAACTTCAGGAAAGGTCTGTTTCAATTGGGCAGGGAGGAACATGGTCCAGCACAGGCATGGTGTGGGGAGGTCCAGTGGAAGGAGGGTGGATTGGCACTAGGAGGCTCTGACCAAGAAATCTAGAGGCAGGCTCTAAGCCAAAATACAGCAGCATTGGCTATGCTGTCCTGGTTTAGAAGGCCAGTGGATCAATAGACCAGCTGTAAGACTACCAAAGTAACTACAGAAGGCAAATTGTGAGCTCCCGAGCCCCAGAATAACAGACAGGACTGGACTAGGCTCACCTAGCACAGTGGGGAACCCTGAAGCACACCACTAGATTCAGCACAATAAGTGAGAAGTCCTTGTCTCTTTGCAAAGGAAACTTGAAATCCCCTGTGCCCTACAAGCAGACCTTAACCTTTAAAAATGAGCAAAAATGCAAAAAGAGCTCTGACCAAAGAGACTGAGTCTGAGACTGAGTTTTTATAGAGACTGAGAATGTTCAAACACAAACTCAGAAGGGGACAACAAAGGCAAAATGCCTTCAAGTGAAGCCTCAAAAGGGAGATATGGAAAGGCTCTCTTGGAAGAGTTCAAAAAGATTTTAAAAGAAGAAAAATGGGGAAAGCTATGCAAGAGTTATAATTGGAGAAAAAAGCCAACAAGTTGACTGAAGAAAACAACTCCTTAAAAAAATTGGGCAAAATGGAAAAAAAATCCACTGAATAAAACAATTTCTTAAAAAAATAAATTTGATGAAATGGAAAAAGAAAGCAACTCCTTAAAAAACAGAATTGACCAAATGGAAAAAAAAAGTCAACTGAACAAAATAACTCCTTTAAAAGTACAATTGGACAAATGCAAAAAGAGGTAAAAAAAGTTAATTGAAGAAAACAATTCATTAAAAATTAAAATTGGAGAAATGGAAGTGAGTGACTCAGAGACATCAAGAATCAAACAAAATTTTTAAAAACGAAAAAAAAATAGAAAGAAATGCAAAATACCTCATTGGAAAACAACTGACCTGGAAAATAGATCCAAGAGCAATAATCTAAGAATTATTGGACTACCTGGAAGCCACAATGAAAAAAAAAGGAGCCTGGACAACATCTTTCAAGAAATCATCAAGGAAAATTGCCTGTATATCCTAGAACCAGAGGGTAAAATAGTCATTGAAAGAATCTACTAATCATCTTCCGAAACAGACCCCAAAATGAAAACTCCAAGGAATATAGTAGCTAAATTCCAGAATTATCAGATCAAGGAGAAAGTACTGCAAGCAGCCAGAAAGAAACAATTCAGATATCAAGGAGTCACAATCAGGATTACCCAAGACTTAGAAGCTTCCACTTTAACGCTCCACAATGGAGGGCTTGGAGCATGATATTTTGAATTAATATGTTCTCTGGTTTGTCTGGTAAAAGAGAAACATAGATGGGGGTACATATGTATACACATATGTGACTTGTGGTTTTGAATAGATGCTGAGTCATAGAGTTCCTTGAATCTGTGGTAGCTTTCAGGGTACTCATTTTGGAGGGGAAGGAGGAAGAAAAAAAGGAAGGAAGCAGGGGAAGGGAAGGGAAGAAAGGAAGGAGAAAAAGAGGGAAGAAGAAAAGAAAGTATTTATTAACAGCTTAAAACACCAAAGGGAGTCACAAAGAGTTGGACACAACTGAAAGATGGTTGAACAATAGCAGCAATGTGTCAGGCACTCTGCTAATAATAATAATAAGATTTATAGAGTACTTAATAGATTACTTACTATGTGCCAGGCATTGCACTAAGTGCTTTACAGGTATTACTTCTTTTGATAATCATAACAATCCTGGGAGGTGGGTGTTATAATTATCTCCATTTTACTATGGAGGGAACTGAAGAAAATAGAAATTAAGAAGCCAGTGTTGCCCCAAACACACAGCTAGTAATTGTCAATGCTAGATTTGAAGTCAAATCTTCTCTCCAGGTCCACCACTTGATTATCTCCTTGACTATCACCAATTGACTATTGACAATCCAATAACTGATGAAGAAAAAGCATTTGATAATTCTCATTCAAAACATTAGAGAGCATAGGAATAAATGGAGTTTTCCTTAAAATGATCAGTAGCATCTATTTAAAACCACCAGCAAGCATCATATGTAAGGGAAATAAACTAGAAGCATTCCCAATAAGATCAGGGGTGAAACAAGATTGCCCACTCTCAATGTTGAATTAGAAATATTAGCTTTATCAATAAGGGACGACTATCCCCTGAATCACCTTACTGAGTCAATCTATATTAAGATGAAAATATGAGAAGGAACTTAGATGCCTATTGAATATAGTTTTGAGAGCTGAGGAAGAACTCAAGACCAAGCTTTTCATTTTATAAATGAAAGAACTGAGGACTAAAGAGACTCATTGAGTTGCTGGAGACCACACAGGTTGCAGAGAGGATCGGAACTAGAGTTCTGAACAAAATGCATTGCTCTTTGAGTTAGAACACACTGTCCCAAAGCCTTCCAGAGCCAGGGTGCTCCAGAGTCTACCCCACCCCCATCCCTACACAGCTGTTCTTTCTCCCCAGTCTGTATCCAGCTACCTCGGCTTTGGGTTGTGTCAAAATTAAGTCAAGGTCAGAAGCACCTCTGCAAGCTTGAAAAGGCTAGGCAGGCACACCAGCCTGAGATAGACAGACCATGGGCCAGAATGATATTGATACCCAGAAGCCATAACATGTCCCCTATGGTGCTGGGAGATGTCAGAAATTACCACCCCACCTCCCCCAGCCATCCCTAACCCATTCCCATTCCTTTTCTCTTGTCATAAATAGCAGTTGGGAATCACAATGTCTTTCCTGATGAGAGGATCAATCTCAGAATCCAACTAGATCGTTGATCTCCCAAAAGCTCAGTGCATAAGCCATCCACAAAAGCCAGTACAAGGCCTTTAGTCCCCAAATGTCATTGCTTCGTCAGAGTCTTGATTCCCCAAAGATGCCTCCAGGTCTAACCTCGCTAAAATCAGTCAATAAACATTTATTAAACACCTACTATATGCCAGGCACTGTTCTAACTGCTGGAAAAAAATCATTTTTCCTAAAAAAAAAAAAAAAAAGGCAAAAGATGGTTCCAGCTCAAAGAGCTCACAATCTTTTAGAAGAGATGCCTTAAAAAGATTCTTCCACCATCTTTCCTCTCCCCAGAGGCCTCCACTTTCTGCACTGCCTCTCAGGACACAGCCCAAAGCCTTCAGTGCCCATATGACTGCCCAGCTGTTTTGCCCCGATAACTGCCCCTATTCAGCTGTTTGTTCTCTTGATCTGATATACCCAAAGCCAACTTACCTTGCTGCTCCTCACAAAAATCTCAAGGGGCCCATGGAGTGAATCCAACCCCCCTACATTCTGCAGAGCAGAGGTCCACCGTGTCATCATTCATCTGGGTTCGGAGAAAGGATACCTAACCACAGGCTGACCCACCCCTACCAAACTTCCTCTTTTCCAAATGACAAAGGCACTGTTCTTCCCCTCCCCCTTCCTCATGAGCACTCCCCTCTTCCACTTCCCTCCTTCCCCTCTTTTCCCCTCCCCCCAGCCTTCCTCAGCCTTGTACCCGGCAGCTCTGGACTCTGTTGGCCTGTTTTCTCGATGCTGGACCCTTCAAGTTTCCCCTTTCTATGCAGCTCTCTAAGTCTGCAGGCTGGCCAGGGCAAGATCCTGTGCCCTCTGCACACTCTCTCTCTCTCTCTCTCTCTCTCTCTCTCTCTCTCTCTCTGGGCATAGTAAAGGCTGATACAAATACAGCTTCATCCTGTCTCTCGGGGTGGGGCAGGTGGCAAATCAGGGGTTCAAGGGTGGAGCAAGCCTAGGGGGGTCTAGAGGAACCAAGCCCCTGGGGCCTGTTACCCTCCCAAACAGCTTCCTGTAACACACTACTGAAAAACAGATTTCAGAAACCACAGGCACACACTCACTCACTAACATGTGCACACACACAAACCTCAACTTGAGCTGAAAAACAGACATTAGAAAGTCACAAACACATGATACCAACAGCCCCCCACAAAACACAGACACACAAGAGGGGTGTGTGGAGGGCCGTATATATTCATGGACAAATGAGAGACTGGAACACTCAGGTTCAGATTCCATTTTTGACCCAGAAAGACTCTTAAGACCTTGAAAGGGTTCTCTAGCTTCTCACTGCCTTCCCCTTCCCCCTCTAAGATTATGTACGGGAAGAAAGTGCCAGCCCACAGAGTTAATGGTTATAAGCAGCAGATGTCTTGATGTGAAAGGCATTTCCTCACCAGGAGTTCCCTATATAGATAAAATAGCAGACACCCCTATCTGTGAATCCATGTACATGCACACAGAGTAACAATTGCTAATTTTTACAGATCATTATAAGGTTTGCAAAACGCTTTCCATATGTTATCTTATTGGGTCCTCATCACAATTTGTGAAGTAGATGCTATTATTATCCCCATTTTACAGATAAGGAAACAGACTACCAAGTATTTAGGGCAGGATCTGAATTCACCTCTTCCCGACTCCAAATCTATTGTTCTATCCAAAATATGTATGTACCTACAAAAGCCCACACCCCAAACAAATACAACTCAGAATGGTTTGTGGGGGATTCTATGTTGGGGTGTGTGCTTCCATATCTAAGTACTTCATGGGGAAGCCCTCAAGCCAGAAAACCTGAGAGCCCCTGGATGGTTATGATGTAGCCCTTGGAGAGAGATGTCTCACTTTCTTATTGGAGTGAGAAGATTGGCAAGGATGGGGGGAGGCACAGAGAGAGTCAAGGAAGGGATCCTTAGGAGATAGGAAGATGTAAACCAGAGCTAGTCCAATTAATGTAGTAGGAAGAATATGGTGGATTAGTTTTTGTTTTTCTCAACAGTATTTTATTTTTTCAAATATATGTCAAGATGGTTTTCAACACTTCATTTTTATAAGACTTTTATGCTCCCAATTTTTCCCTCCCTCTTTTTCCTCCCCCCTCCCCAAGACAACAAATAATCTGATATAAGTTAAATAAGTGCAATCCTTTTAAACATATTTCCATATTTATCATGCTGTGCAGGAAAAATCAGACCAAAAGGGAGAAAAACATGAGAAAGAAAAAGCAAACAAATCAAAAAGGTGGAAATATTATGCTTCGATCCACATTCAGTCTCCATAATTCTCTCTCTGGATGCAGATGGCTCTTTCCATCCCAAGTCTTTTGGAATTGCCTTGAATCACTACATTGCTGAGAAGAGCCAAGTCCATCACAGTTGATCATCACATAATCTTGCTGATATTGTAGAGTATGATAGATTTATAATCAAGGACCAGTTATGGTCCTTGTGGACCAATGTGAGCTTGGCAAGTCCATTCTGGTCTCTGGAGCCTCAGTTTCCCTGTCTGCAAAATAGGATAACAACTGCTCTTGCCCTGCTTTCCTCATTGTGAGGACGAATTGAGAATGCTCATGTGATTTAGAAATATAATTTTATTTTGGTTTTGAGAATGATTTTCCCTATCTTGTCTGAGTTGGAATTGTAACTTCTGCTTACTGGCCTATCTCAGTACTAACTGGCATGGAAGCCTCTGACTCCTTTTTCCCCTCATCTGAGCAGGTTCTCCTCTCCTTAGGCAGCCTTCCAGGAGCTTCATGCCTTAGTCTTATTTAAAAAAAATTTTTTTT
>JAJPUD010000882.1:214736-227887 GCA_023553655.1 Myrmecobius fasciatus
CCCCCCCATCTTCTTCCCTAGATGACAAGTAATCCAATATATGTTAAACATAGTAGAAATATATGTAAATCCAATATAGGCATACATATTTATTCAATTATCTTGTTATATAAGAAAAATCAGATCAAAAAGGAAAAAAATGAGAAAAAATAAAATGCAAGCAAACAACAACAAAAGAAGTGAAAATGGAGAGTACTTTTCTTTATGGGTCCTTTAGAATGGCCTTGCATCATTGCCTTATTCAGAGTTGCCTTTTAGCCTTATTACCTCACTGGTATCAGCCCTCCTGCAGCTCAGAACTCAAGCAGGGAATCCATCTACGTGAGCCTTTTGCAGGGCAGGAATTACAGATGAGCACCACCACACCTAGATATCATTTTGTTATAGTGATCATCTTCTCACTCGGCAAACTCTAACTGGGAGGAAATCAAGGCTCTGGCCTTGGTGATCTAGTTACCTGTAGCAACCCTAGAGAAAGAGTTTTTATCGTGGAAAGAATCAAAGAATGCAATTTGATGGAATTGCCATCCTTGGCAAGAAAATTATTATTATTAATAACAGTAATAAAAAGCATAGATTACAATCTCATAATATTATAAGGTTTATAATATTTTCCCCCACAAAAATCCTGGGAGACTAAGCAGTAGCAGTAGTAAATGGCAAGAGTAATTGAATAATATAGAATATTATAATGAATAAAATATACTATTATACTATAATTGCATGTAATATATAAATACTATATTAAATTATACTATATAAAATATCATAATAT
The DNA here is from genome assembly GCA_023553655.1 of Myrmecobius fasciatus. NCBI lineage: Eukaryota > Metazoa > Chordata > Mammalia > Dasyuromorphia > Myrmecobiidae > Myrmecobius > Myrmecobius fasciatus. The sequence goes on from JAJPUD010000882.1 coordinate 215,512, forward strand.
ATAATATTCTTAATTATATATAACATATGATATAACCATTATATATTATAATATTAATACATAATATATAAAAATAATATCGCATTTTAAGATTTATAAAACTATCTCACTTGATCCTCAGGTCATCTCTGTGAAGCAGATGCTATTACTTTCAACATTTTATAAATGGGCAACTTAGGTACAAAGACAAAGTGAGGTGCCTTGGACCTGAGTTCAAATTGAGATTTTACTGATCACTACCTGTGTGATCTTGGGCAAAACATTTAAGTTACCCAGGCTTTCGTTCTTTTAACTCTAAAATGAAGAGATTGGGCTAGCTGATCTCTAAGATCTGTGATCCCATGAGCTTTTGACTTGTCTTGGGTCAGATACTAGATAAGTATCCGAGGTGGGATTCTAATCCAGAGCTTTTCACTTCTAGTTGAAGACTCCTGTTTACTTTCTGAAATAAGGGACTCCCTGGGATACTCTTGGATTTGGTCCTCAGGCGTTGGTTGGTCCTGGGTGGGCCTGGATTAGGGACCTGGACAGGGTAGAAGAGGGAACTAGCTGTATCAGCCTCGGAAGGAACAGTCTGTGGAATTTGAAAGATGGGGCCAAACTGGAGGGACATTCCAAAGAGCTTCAGCAGACATTTACAACTCAGGAGGAATCTGGGTCAGACACTCGGGGAAAGGCAAGGGGAAGGGAAGAGGAGGGGATCAGACTTTTTTGGAGAACTCTTAATGGGCAGGCCAATTTAGATCAGCTAAATTCTGGATAGATAATATCTGTAAAGCACTTGGCACATAGTAGGTACTTAATAAATACTTGTTTTCTTTCCTTTTTAGAAATATTTTGGGACTTTTCCTGAATCCCAGACCAGGCCAAAGCATTTCAGGGCAGATCCTGGGGGTAGCAAACATCATAGTAATAATAATAATAATAAATATAATAAATATAACAAAATTAAAATGGCATTAATAAAAATATCAATTACATACAATCTAAAATAAATATATAAAATATAAATAAAGCATAAATATAAAAACAGAATATCAATTACATACAATCTAAAATAAATATATAAAATATAAAATATAAATACAGAAACAAAATATATTTTGTTTAATTAAAATATTAACATGTAAATATATAAAAATATAAAATATTATATATAAATGAAATGAATAATAATATAGTAATATATTAGTAAATAATAACAGTGCTTTAAGGTTTGCAAAACACTTTATATAAATGATATCATTTAATTTTCACAATAACCTTTTGAAGTAGGTGCACTTTATACAAACGATAACATTTAATTTTCACAATAACCTTTTGAAGTAGGTGCTATTATCATCCCCATTTTATAAATGAGGAAATTGAGACCGAGAAAAGGATGTAGATTTGAAGCTGGAATGAATTTTAATGGTTATCAATTCCAACTCTATCATTTTACAGAGGAAGAAACTGAAACTCAGGGAGGCTAAGTGAATTTCCCAGGATCTCTCAGACAAATAAATGCCCAAAGTGGGATTTCAATCCCCCATCTCCCAATCTCCAAAGCTCATACTTACTTGCTCCCCCTCATATAGCCACCTCATAGAATCTCAAAATGTTGGAATAGAAATAGTGTTGGACTCAGAACCATTCGGTTCTGGGTTCAAATCCCATTATGATGCCTTGTGACTCTGAATAATATCTCAAAGACCCTGAGCCTTAGTTTTTCATCTACAAAATTATTGATAATACCTGATTTAACCATTTTGCAGGATATTATTGTGAGTCTCCAATGAGATGATTTAAGTAAAATACTCCCCAAACTTTAAAGTTTGTGGGCAACAGCTATACTAGAGTTAGTAAACTAATTATAATAACAATGAATATAATAGGATAATAATGAATAATAATAACAAAATAATAGCACTTAACATGAATTATATATTGCAAAGCACTTTATATGTATTACCTTATTTTATCATCACAACAGCCCTGGAAAGTTATTATCATCTTCATTTTTACAGCTGAGATAAACAGAGGTTAAATGACTCGGCCAGAAGCACACAGCTGGTTAAATGTGTAGGGCAGAATTTGAACTCAGGTGGTCATTTTGAACATGTCTCTCTCCCTATTGAACATGTCATAGGAGGAAAATTGAGAACTCCTTTTTTTTTTTTTTTTTTTTGAGAATTCTTTCTAAGTTCATTGGCCAACTAGAACTCAGATGGATGTACACTTGGAGGAGCTGATTTTCCTTCACAAAAGCCCTTTAAAAGTGAATTGACGGACTAGCTTGTCCCTTTTTGGACTCTTGTTTCTCCCTTCTCTGTTCAGAAGATAGAAAGCAGCATGGGCTGAAAGGGGCTGGTCTTGATGCATATGCCCATGGGAGTTACCTGGGCTTTTTTGCCCACTTGGAATCAGAGGATTCCTGAGAATGTACTTTCACAGCCCAAGAGATGGCAGCAAGCCCAGCAGTAAAAGTCCCAGCAGTGGCAGAAACAGCTTGTCCACTTGGCCTGAATGGGAGCTCATGGACAATGTTCCTTAACCCCACTCTCCTGTGTTGTAGGGGGGCTAGGATTTAGCTCTCCTAGGCAGTAGAATTCTACATGGGACGGCGGAGCACCAGCCTTGGAGGGATTGGAGACATCATTTGTGAAATCAAGTTCAGGTGGTCCCAAGTTTGAGAATTTGAACCTTGATCTTCTAGGGAGGAAAGGGATATCCTGAAGGATGTGCTTCTTAGAGAAAGAAGGGGATTTCCCTCTTACTCCTTCTCATTTCTCCAGCCTAGCTGGAAGAGCAGGGAAAGGATGGATGTCTTGGGAAAGCAGATGAGCTGGCTCTTGCCACCCCCTCTAATAATAACAGTAAAAATTGTTCACATTTATAAAGTGCTTTAAGGTTTGCTTTTACATGGAGTGATTCAGACAGTGTAGGTCAGATGGGTACTGTTTGCTCATAAGCCAGTTAATTAATTAATATTATTGTTATTTTTGCAACTTCCATAATGCTTTGCAGGTACTATATTTGTATTACTTCAGCCCTGGCACTTACACTTTGAAAGTGCTTTCTGCCGGATCCAACCATTCTGGAGAGCAATTTGGAGCTATGCTCAAAAAGTTATCAAACTGTGCATACCCTTTGACCCAGCAGTGTTTCTAATGGGCTTATATCCCAAAGAAATCACAAAGGAAGGAAAGGGCCCCACATGTGCAAGAATGTTTGTGGCAGCCCTTTTTGTAGTGGCTAGAAACTGGAAACTGAAGGGATGCCCATCAGTTGGAGAATGGCTGAACAAATTATGGTATATGAATGTTATGGAATATTATTGTTCTGTAAGAAACGACCAACAGGAGGATTTCAGAGAGAACTGGAGAGACTTGCACGAACTGATGCTGAGTGAAATCAGCAGAACCAGGAGAACATTATACACAGCAACAAGACTATACGATGATCAATTCTGATGGACATGGTTCTCTTCAACAATGATGTGATTCAAACCAGTTCCTATTGTTCAGCAATGAAGATAGTCATATACATCCAGAGAGAGGCCTGAGGGAACTGAGTGTGGACCACAACACAGCATTTTAACACTTTCTGTGAATATTTCCATGCGTTTTGTTTTCCTTCTTAAGTTGTTTTTTCTGCTTCTCTTTTTAGATCTGATGTTTCTTGTGCAGTAAGATAACTGTATAGATATGTATAGATATGTTGGATTTGTCATATAATTTATCCTATTTAGCATGTATTAGATTACCTGTCATCTAGGGGTGGGGGGTGAGGGGAAGGAGGGGAAAAGCTTGGAAAAAAAAAGTTTTTACAAAGGTCAATGTAAAAAAATCACTCATATGTTTTGTAAATAAAAAGCTTTTAATTAAAAAAAATGCTTTCTTCCCCTGAAGCCCCCCTAGTTCATTGGTAAGTGGAAGGTTCTTCTCCCAGAACTTCCATTCGAGGTCATTTCCCACCAGTCTGCTCTCCTATAGCCTATAGATCTATATTTACATTGCATAGTTCCCTCCACCTCCACCTTCTCCATCTCCCTTTTCAGCTTCTTTTTTGTGTGCTGAATTCTCCTCCAGAATCGTAATTGCATTTATTTGTATTATCAGAATTTATCATACTGCTTGGTGCATAGTAAGCTTTTTTTCCCCTGAGGCAATTAGGGTTAAGTGACTTGCCCAGGGTCACACAGCTAGGAGGTGTTAAGTGTCTGAGGTCAAATTTGAACTCAGGTCCTCTTGATTTCAGGGCTGGTCCTCTATCCACTGTGTCACCTAGCTGTCTCCATAGTAAACTCTTTTTTTGTTTTTTATTAAAGCTTTTTATTTGTATAACATATGTATGGGTAGTTCCTCAGCATTGATCTTTACAAAGCTTTCTGTTACAAATTTTACCTCCAGTCCCCTCCCCTCCCCTAGATGGCAGGAAGTCCACGACATGTTAATAATGTTAAATTACTTGACAAGTTGTGCAGGAAAAATGCTATCTACAAGAAGAAAAAAAAAAGAGAAAATCAGAGAAAGGAAACACAATGCAAGCAAACCTCATTAGAAAGAATGAAAATGTTATGTTGTGGTCCACATTTCATATACCTCTCTCTGGGTGTATATGGTTTTCTTCACATAGTAAACTCTTAATAAATATTTGTTAACTTGCTGTTTATGTGTCCCTATGATTCCTTTTTTTCTGTGTGGTGAAATACTGTCCCATACCAAAATAAATCTATTGTTACTCTGAGTGCTTGTACAAGAGATGGGGGATCATTTCTAGGTGGGGGCATAATGAGCCAGAGAGAAAATCCATTTTGGATAAATCATCAATACTGGACCCAATCTTCAGGAGTCCAGGGACTTGGGGGGCCCTGGGGCACAGGCTATGTTATTATTACCTTAGAAACTCCAAATTCCATTTGTTTCTTTTGCAGATGATGAAATTGAAGCCCAGAGCAGGAAAGATATTTGCCCAGGCTCACTCACTAAGTTCAAGGGATGAGATGCTCTCTATCTCCCTAGTTTGTTGATTCCATTTCTGGGTATCCCCAATCATTAGGAAGTTTGTCTAATAATCAAATCGTCTCACTTCCACTAGAATACCGCAGGGGATAAGGTGCTCACTACTTCTAGCCGGTCCCCATAATTAGGAAAGTTTGCTCACCCAGCATCAGTTTCTGGTCTCAAACCTCAGAGGAAGGCCAAGAGTTTTCTTTCTTGGCACTCTTGACTGTTCCTTGACAAAAAAAAAAAGATCTCAGAGTTGAACACAAAGACCACTGGTTACCAAAGAGGCAGAGGCGGCGAGCTCATCGCCACAGAGTAGAGTCAGCACAACCAAAATGATTCTCCGATAATTTATTCAGAATTTTAATATAAACAGTTAATTGTTCAATGGTTTACACACAGCAAGATTTTTTTTTATATATTCAAAGGCATCTCTGTACATGTCACTGCTTGGCTCTTTGTATGAAAACATTGAAAAAAGTAATCAAGCTTTTTTTTGTTTGTTTGTTTTGTTTTTCTCAGTTTTTTTCTTAGTTTTTAATTTTTTTTTAAACCATGGCACATTTGATCCTTTTTACACATTATTGTCAAGCTGGAGGCATCTGCAAGAGGAACTGGCACCATTCTAGACTCCTCTCAGGGACTCCCGAGGCAATGGGAGCCTGGTTCACCTTACCCACCGAGTACTCTTTCCAGATTTGGCCCCTTCACAAGCCATTGCTCTAACTCTTAAGCTGTACCATCATCTCCTCTTCCTTCTTCTCCCTGAACTTAGAGACCCTGGGTAATTTGGGGAAAGGTGGGTGGTACCATTGAAAAGTATTTCCCACAAGAAACCAATGTGTTCTCAGCATATATAATGCAGAGTTTTATGAAAGCTAGAAGCAGAGTCATCCATTGGCAAGAAAGCCTGGGAAACCTCCAGAAAGGGAGAACGATGGCCCAAGACCTTCAGGGAGCAGACAGATGCTCACAACAGCCGGAGCTGGGAATGAGCTGGGAATGGAAAGTGCAGCCTGTGGGACCCATCTACTAAGGCAGGGAGACTCAGTGACTGATGCCCATGAAACATCCTAACTAGACTGGAAAGCTGCTAAGCAGACTCTCCTGCTAAGGCCAAAATGAGCCTGTTTTGTAGGCAGCGTGGAATCCCATTCCCAGTTCCCACTCTGTGTTGCGTTCACTGCTGGCTGATTTCAGAGCTAACCTGGAGATGACCAGGAGAGCACAATCCACCCTCTTCTTCTTCCTTCCCAGCTACTTTGGCCAAAGGGGCCTCCTTCTGCAGCCAGGGCTGGCTCCCCTCTTGCTGGTATAAAGGGCAAAATGCTAGCAATCGAGCAACTCAAAATGCAAAAACTGATTTTCCACTTTGAAGCCATCCCATCTTTTTCTTGGGTCTTTCCACGGGAGTCTTAATTATACAGATACGATTAAACACTGGAAAAATAACAAAGGACTCAGCTTCTGAGTCACCAGAGTTAGGGAGAGCCAAGCAAGAGAGACCAGTTCTAACTGAAATATATAGAAAGTTGTAATGAATCTTATCATCCCCTAAGGCGTCACCTCTTTCTCCAGCTGAAGTTCAAAGCATCTGGAAGAAGGACCTGGCTGAGGTTTAGTTTGACCAGATTTGGTACAGGGTGACAGGGGCTGGGACCCTGAAGGAGCAGGAAGATGATGTTTTCTCTTCACCGCTCACCAAAGCCTCTGAGAAACCCCATCCAAGAATAATTACAGCCCAGAACTCATTCAGGAAGGATGACAGAAGTCTCCATAATTGGTTGGGCTCCGGGATCTTTCAAGGTTGTCTTTCTCCTATCCTGAAGGAAACTTGTTAACTTTAGGCCTTCCTTCCAGAAACTAAATGAGCCAGCTGCCATCAGAGCTCAAGAATCCCTGTAAATCTGCTTTCCCCTCACACCGTTCGGGGCCAAAGCTTTCCACAGCAGAGCTCAGCTGAATATGGCTACGTTAGCTGAGAGTGAATGCTGAGATCGGAGGACGATAACTGTTTAAGGCTGAAGTCTACCAGCTGTCTCACAGTTAGGCACTAAGACTTAATGGAAAGAATACAGCCCAAGCACGACTCCCTTTTCACTCCTGCTTCCTCTCCCCCTTCCTCTGTCCCCTGCCTGGACTTTCGCATCCAGGCCCATAAACTCCTCTGAACACCGTTCTTAGATCCCCTTCCCCATTTCTGTTGGAACCTTCAGATCCAAGCTGAGAAAACACTCAGTCTTTTTACAGATAAAATAATGTTTTCCTAGGATTCTCCCCACTCATAACCAAAGCTAAGTGGACTGCCTCTTCCCCACATCCACGCCACACGTGGGGTTGTCTCGGCCACAGCCGGCCATCGAAAGCACCGATTGAGTCTTACCATCACCTGAAGCTACCCATGCAGCTCTGTCACGCCAGTTACTCAAGGACCAAGGGTTCACACTCAACAAGATTCAAACACTGGCTTCCTGCAAGATTCCTGCCTACTTTTCACTCCATTAATAAGCTTCTCCCTCACAGATCTGCATTAACCAAGTCTTGCTACATATATCCACATGTGCAAGCACATACACGCACAACTCAAGAGAGAGATAGTGCACAGTAAAATACTAGAGAAAGAAAAAAGAAAAAAAAACCCAAGCTGTTAATGATTTTGGCACTTTATGATGCCTGTGGAGTATAGAGACTCATATTAGTATTGAGCTTCCCGGCCCTCACAGGCTCAACCCAGAACATGGTCACCCTGCTCCAAGGAACAGTCTGAGTCCTGTGTTTCAAAAGGGCCAACAGAGGTCAGGTGAAGGTCTATTAACAGCCAATCTAGGTTGTGCCAGTTTCCTCTTTTTTTTCTTTGAATATATGCTGCATTGTAAAAATTAGCATTTTCTTCCATCCAAAGAATAAAATGGAAAAAAAAAATTCATGTTGTACATTTGAGTAGAGGTCCAGCACCAAGTGCACCTGGGGGCCCAAATGGGGAAAGTACATATTTTTTAAAAATGGCAATAGCTCAACCTATGTAAATTCTGCCCCCATGAAGACTTCCCCCCAAATGACCAAACCACACAACAGATTTGTACTCATGAGGCTCTAACAGGTCGCTGAGACCACAAAGTTCTGACGGAAGAATTGGATCCATTTCTGAGGGTAGGAACCGGGAGAGACATGGACACTCCATTTCAGATAAGTAATCTCTTACTGGGTCTCTCTGGGAGAAACAGCAGGGACTCGAGCCATATGGCAAGGTCAAAAATTATCTGAAATGGTCTTCTGTTATATAATGGGGTTGGGGGAAAGGTTAGAAGAGGGGTTGGGGAATGACACAAATGGAGGTCCCTATTCCGCTCATTAGATCACATGAGGAGGGACCACATCCTTCTAACTGAGCCCGCCCACACCGACCCCTCTAGGTCCCCAGCATTGCCATCCACTGACATTAATCATTCTGGTTCAGACTGGGCCCAGACGAAACTGCTTCCAGTCCAAACCCATCCCTCGTTGAAGACATCCTTACAAGACTGAGGTAGACTGTGACAGAAGAGGAAAAAACATCATCACACTGCATCCTCCTGCAAATTTTTCATCCATAAACATTGACACACTTTTTGATTTCTTAAGAAAACAAATTTTTACAGTGATTTATATTATATTAAAATAAATAAATTTTATTTTCCTAATAAGAAAACCTTTCTGAATTAGGAAAAATGTGAGAATACATCTCTCTTCTTTCCTGATAATGTAGTGTTGAGCCGCTCACTACTACCTACAGGCTACTAGGGAAAACTCAAAGCCCTACCTCGATCTCCTCATGGTGACTTTTGAGCACATGCCCTCTTCCATTGGCACCTTTGCCCAATCGAACCCATGACAATCTTTAAGGACTACCACTTTTATGCTATCTGTGCAAGAGGGAATCCCCGGTGCATGGCCCAGATTTCTTTTTCACTTGTATCCCTGACCAAGAAGTTATGAGGCTGGAGGGAGGATCATTATTACTTCTTAATCCTGTTCTTAATCACAATTTTGGGGAGGGAGAAGCAGCATCCAGAAGCCTGCAGTAACAAGGCCACGGAACACCTGAGAACCAGTGGGCAAGCCAGGGAGCTGGGAAAGGGAGAGCAAGTGCCACCACAACCTCAGGGGCGATCGATAGGAGCAACCTTCTGAGAAACTGGACTAATGGATCTGCTCTGAGTCGCCACAGTCACCCAATGAGGAGCAGCTGTGATTTAAGGGCCGTAGATAAGTCATAATACATGGACATTAAGGCCTGTATTTCACTCCTCACCATCCACCCCCCAGTCTCTACCTTTGCCAAGCTCCAGGTCAAGTTGGTCAAAGGCAAAGGCTTTGCCAGGGATCAAGTCACCATCTGGGAGAGCCTTGGAAGCTATTGCTTCCCCACTCACCTGCACTGCAGAGAAGACACAGGTGGGGACAATGTGGATAAAACATCTATTTTCAGATGCTCTCTACAGACACTTGTTAATGAGGGTCTATGTTGTTTTTTCAGAGTATTTGGGCCGGGAGGGCTGCCCTCCTGCATTTAAATGTTTTTCCTCTAGTATTTATGGAAAACATACAATAGAGAGAGAGAGAGAGCTGGACAGGTATGGGAATGAAAGGGATATTCGAGAGCATCCAGGAAGGAGGAAAAGGGGGGGGGGGAAGATGAGATGGGTCCGAGCAGGAAGAACAGGGCGTAAAGCAGCAGAAGAAGGAAGAATAAAAAAGAGTAACAGGAGATAATAGGAGAAAAAAGAAGGGAGGAAAGACTAGGAGAGAGGGAATGCTAAGAGATGAAAAGGAGAAGGAGGAAGAAGAGAGTAAAAGAAAGAGTGAGAGAAGGGAGAGAGAGGAGATCTGTGTCTAGCACACCTGCCCCTACTGAGGCCTCAGCTCACAGCTCTTGGCACACACACACACACATACACACGCACATACACACAAATGAAATAAATCAGGAACCTATCTCTAAAGCCTCGTCAAGTACAAAGTCAACTTATGCCTCTTGGCTCCTCAGCTTGTGATCCGCTAAAATCAGTTTATTCTCAGATCAATGGGTCACTTTCAGACCACAGAAACCACACCTGCAGAACACAGACCAAAAAAGCCCTAACCTAAGAATCAAAAACAGTCAATAACTTATATGAAGTTAATGTTTAAAACTTAAAAAAAAATTAAATATGTTTAAACCCAACAAAGGTGTGTTCTAGGTTGCCATGGTGGGGGAAAGGGGAGGAGAGAGCTGGAGATCTCTACCCAACTGATTTTTTTTCCTGGTTTTTTGCTTTTTTGGTCTTGAAAGGATCCCCAGCTTCAAGTTGAACCCCACTTTTCTCCACTCATACCCCCCAGAGATCCTGGCTCCCAGAAGATGCAATCACCAACCATAAATGAGAAAGTGAGAGAGGGAAGGGACAAGCATGGCGGTCTCATAAAAAAAACCATTGGTTTGAGGGCACAGTCACCCCAACAAACTAGAGGAGGAGAAAGAGGCACACGCCCCTAAGGAGTCCAAAGCCCCTGTGAGAATGATAAAAGAGTCTTCCATTGATGTGTATACACGGAGGGAGACACACACTGGAGGTACAGACACACAACACAGACACACGTGTGCACACTCACACGGGCACACACACACACACACACACACAAGCGCACACAATCAAGGGCTTCAGACCCATGAAAAAGTGTGAGAGCAGCAGCTATTGGTCAATCTGAGGAACTAATATAACTGATTTGTGGTGTTGTTTTTTGTTTTCTTTTTCTTAAAAAATATGTTTCAGTCTTAAACAAAAGAAACGTTTTCTGGGGAGCATCCTGAAAAGCCTGGAATTTTGCTGGAAAAGGATTTGTGTATGGGTTGTTTGCGGTTTGGTTGGTTGGCTCCCCTGCCCCCACTTTTGAAAGTTCTCCCCCCCCCCAAACAAGGGCTTTCCTTGGAGAAACCTGGACCCTGGCAAAATGTCCTGTGCTCACAAATGCGGCCAGCCAACTTCTCTGGGAGCTCCCTGTTAGTGAGGTGGTGACCGGAAGGCCAGCAGCCCCAGGACACGGGTTTCACAGTGAGGTCCACAGACAGCCAAGGGTGACAGAAATGACGCGGCCGGAGTCCTTGGGCCGAGAACGGGGTGAAACGGGAAGGAGGGGGAGGGTCTGAGTCGTGTGTCAGTCACACGGTGGCAGCAAACAGAGGAATCCTGAGATTTCCCGGAGCGGGGCAGGCCGTCCATCCGGTGAGAACATCAGAGCCCCAGGGGGAGGCTTAAACACTCATCCCCAAGAGGGAAACGTTAGGAAGGGTTCGAGCGTGGCAAGGAGAGGATGCGTCCGTTCTTCTTGCCCCCGTTCATGTGGGTATAAGGTATCCGCTCCTCATAGTTCCCCTTAAGGCCCAGTGATGGCCCATTGTCCCTCCCCAGGACCTCGTCCCTCTGCGAGTAAGAAGAAGGGTCCAGGGGGATGCTTTCCATGTTTTCAAAGTCCATCTCAAACTCCTCGCTCTCAGGGGGCTTATTTTCCTCACTGTAAAAAAAGGAGACCTCCCGGAAGCTGGGATGAAGGTCATCCTTCAGCATCTCGATGATCTCAATGAAAGTGGGGCGCATCTTGGGGTTGTACTGCCAGCACATCTGCATTAGGCTGTTCCTGGAAAAGGAGAGAGAGAGGGAGAGAGGCTTTTCAGGCTGAATACCCTTCGCATGGGCACTGAGGAAGTCTCAGTTCAAATATGGCCTCGGTTCCTTAATAATATTGTGACTTTGGCTGTTAGTCCAGCGCTACTGGACTTAGCTGCCTCATCAGGAAAATGGAGGGTGCATGGGTGTTGGAGTAGTCTGGGAGTTTCCTCTCCAGCTCCAAGCCTCTCCTCCTGGGATCCCCTCCTTTCTGTCAGACACAGACTCTAGGAGCTTCTAGAGAACTGGGGGCATGTGGCCGCCAAGGGCTCCTTTCTGCTGCTGCTGCCAGGCTTCCATAGGGATGACCGGCCTCTGGAATGTGTGAAGGGGCAGCCTCCGGGGTAGGGCTCTCCAGCCAGATTCAGGGTAAGAGAGGACACGGGCAAAGAGAAATGTAAGATTTGGAAACAAGAGAGATACTTAATGGCTGTTAGTCTGGCTTTCTGGGGGCATCAAGTAGAATCATAAAATGACAGGAGGACGTAGCTGGGAGGGCCCTCAGAACACAGGATGTCAGAGCTAGAAGAGGCTTTAGAACCTAGAATGCCAGGGTTGGGAAAGCTCTTAGAACCCAGGATGTCAGAGTTGGGAAACCTCTTAGAACCCAGGAGGTCAGAGCTGGGAGGGCCCTTAGAACACAGGATGTCAGAGCTGGGAGGGCCCTTAGAACACAGGATGTCAGAGCTGGGAGGGCCCTTAGAA
>JAJPUD010000882.1:232807-273603 GCA_023553655.1 Myrmecobius fasciatus
CTTTGACTGGGAGCCCTTTGTGGGCAGGGCCTGGGTCTGCTCCTCTGTCACCCTGCAGTCTGGGAGCTTCTTACAGGCGGAGCCTGAATCTGTTCCCTCTTACCCACTCTCCCCAAACCTTCCCATCTGAAGAACACTGGGCACATATTATTTATTGAGTGACTTTTCTCCCACTATGGATGACCCTGGACCGATAGCGCTCTTGGCGTGTATCGAAAGCCCCATTGGCAAACACATACATTCGCCACTCACCACATGATGGCAGCTGAAGCCCTTCATGACGGAGGCCTCGTTCAGGAACTCAATGCGTTCCCGGAGGCTGGCAGACTCATTCACGGTCTTCACGGCCACACGGGTCTCGGCCTCCCCCTTGACAATATCCTTGGCATTGCCCTCATACACCATGCCAAAAGAGCCTTGGCCAAGCTCACGGAGGAGGCTGATTTTCTCTCGAGCAACTTCCCACTCGTCTGGTACATAAACTGCAAAAGGAATCCCAAAAGACCCCTGGTGTTGGTAGCCCTCCCATGGCCCCCTTTCCAGAGAGCTCTGCAGTTTATCTCATCCCAGAATCTCACCGCAGCCCTTCAAGCTTGTGACCATTTTGCCCAAAGTCACCCCAATTAATTGGGATTAAGAGTGGAACCCAGCTCAAAATCACACAGCAGAAAGAGACCCAGAGGGTATCTGCTTCAGTGTCCTCCTTTTATGGAGGTCTAGAGTGAGTGAGTCAGAGGCAGAGTCAGGAATGGATTTCAGACCATCCTGGTGCACTCTCCTCAAGGTTCTTTTCAAAATTACATCCTCTCAAGTCAGCGGTAGGATTTGAACCTCCCACCTTCAGGGAGAGTGAAGTCATGCTCCTGCCCAGGGAGAAGCTGGCAGGTTTGAGAATCAGAGAGGCTTTACAGAAACAGCAAGATGGAGAGGTGACAGACCCACAAATTTCACATTTCCCTTCTCCTCATGAGTAGGGTATCTATTCCAATTCCAAATTTATGATGCAATGATAAGGCAGGGCTGATGCAATCTCTGGTTTCTCATGCATGTTCTCAGGTACAGAGAGGGTGGGAGCTCCAGAGTGTAACTCCGGGACTAAGGAAGGAAGGGTTGAAAAACTAAAGGTTGGCCAACTCTGTCATCCCTCATTCTCTAATCATTATTTAAACAGAGAGGACATAAATGGATTGGGGATGCATACACTCATACACACATGCACGGGCCCACACATGACTCAGTTGTAAGAGGAGAGGGACCAAAATTGAACAATTCTTCCAAAACCAATGGCCCACATGTCCCTACGGGGCGAGGTGCTCACCATCACTGGCACTGAGGTATTCTGGATTGGAAGAGGCGAACAGTGGGCCCGTCGGTCCTTCCGTTTGCCTGGAATAACAAGAAAGGAAAAGCCCAAATGGCTCTAGGTTCTAGAGCCTAACCTAAAAGGTGTTAGGTTCTTTGAGACATTCTGAAGGTCATTCTATTCTTTGTGGAACCTTTGAATTCATGAGACTCCTGGAATATTACAGGTCATGAGATTCTTGGTAGAACCCAGCAGTTGGTTAGATTTTGTCAAAAATCCCTTGTGAATTGATTCATGGGAATAAATTACTAACAGAACCCCTGCAAATCCCCTATAGTTTTTTTCCCTGAGGCAATTGGGGTTAAGTGACTTGCCTAGGGTCACACAGCTAGGAAGTGTTACATGTCTGAGGCCGCATTTGAACTCAGGTCCTCTTGACTTCAGGGCTGGTGCTCTATCCACTGCACCACCTAGCTGCCCTCCTACAGTTTTTAAGGAACCATGTGGATCCCTCAATTCTTTGGAGAGGAGGGGGGATCCAGAATCCTCCAAATGACTCAGGTCTTCAGGGAATCCTAAAGACCAAAGGATTCTTCCTGAGGGCTCAGCGTTCAGCAGGTTAGAGAATCCTGGAAGGTGCACAGTTTTCTATGTAATTCTAGAATCTCTAAGTTCCTTAAAGGTATATTCATTTTTTGGAGGGGATAGGAATAGGAAGTCAAATCCCAGATGAGGAAAATCTTCTACCAATGCAGGTGAGAACCTTCTCTGTACTTTTCAGTTTTAAGAGAGTTGCTGAAGGCGCTGAAAGGTAAAATTATTTGTCCAGGGTCACTAAGTCAGTATGGTTCAGAAGTGAGACTTGAATCCAGATCTGATTGGTTTTCAGGTCAGTTCTAAATTCATTACATCATATTGATTCATCTTACGCCTTAACCAAATCATAAATCATAAGTATGGCATGAGTACAAAGAGTTATTCATTCTTTTCTATTGTCTATTATTGTCCTTGTAAAATATGGTCTCTTGGTATATGTGTCATACAGAGGGACTATCTGTCCTGTACTAATCCCCCACATCCTATATACAGAAGGCATTTAATAAATGCTTGCTGAGCAAATGTATGTTTCAAATCTCATGGTTCTCCCAGTTGGAAAATCATCCTATTCTAGAAGTATAGTTAATATCTAGAACACAAGACCCCAGAGGCAGACTTTGGTTTTGACTAATAGCTAATAACAACCTGATCCCATTGTAAAGTGACCTGATCATCATTTGGATGTTCTTGTGTATGTTTGTGTCTATATGTCTGCGTGTGTGTGTGTGTGTGTGTGTGTGTGTGTGTGTGTGTGTAGTGGGGGAAGTTGTCTCTATGTATGTCTCTCTGTGCTATCAAAATATCATCAGTACTTTCCTTTCTAGGCTACTTGCTCCCCTTTATATTTTAAATTTTTAATTTTATTATCTCACACTTACCTCTTCTTCACAACGACATAAAGAACTACAACCAGGCTGATCAAGAAAATGATAATGATGACTGGGCCGATGACAATTTTTGCAATATTCGATGGGACATCTACTAAAACAACAACAAAAAAGGTGACGTTCATACAATGTCAATTTGGAGACCTAGATTCAAAATCTGCCACTGACATTTAATAGCTGTGTGACCTTAAGAAGAAAGTCCATCTCTCTTGCACAGAATCTCCTCCTCTTTAAGGTAAGAGGTTTGGCTTATCTGGTCTCTAAGGTCCCTTCCACCTTGGAATCTAGAAGGTGATGTTCCAACAGTGTTCACACAAGCATCATGAATCCCAAGACATGCTACCCACCTGAAATCCCACCTTCTGCAAGACATCTTTCTTGGTCTCCTTTAAGCCTAGGGCCTTTTGTCCAAGATTATCTCCAATTTATTCCTGCATATAGCTCATTTGTACATAATTTTATACATGTTTTCTCTTTCATTCGAACGTCAGAATGGACAGGACTTATTTTTGCCTTTCTCTAGATTTCTAGCATTTAGTACTATGGCTGACCCATAATGGGTACTTAATAAATGGACCACAATTGTCTCCTCTACCCCTGGGCAAATGTCCCTGGGAGAGTTTCCTCACTGTCCCTGATTCACAGCTTAGGGTCTATCGCTGTGTCCCACAGATTTTCACAGTTGGAAAAAGCTTTAGACATCATCTTGTCCAATTACAGGTGAGGAAACTGAGCTGAAGGTGAAACATTTTGCCCAAACCACCCACAGATCTTGAGAGTATTAGTGAACGTAAATAGTAAATAGCAACACATTTCTGTGTTGGCCAGAAATCCTGAGGGTCTCATCCTCCCAGATTTATTTATTTATGTTTTTTAAATTTTTGACTAGGTGAAAGAGGCCATTCCTTGCCTCAATTACTTTGTAGCCTTAATCACTGAATGAATGTCGCCTCAGTCAAACTGAGACCTATTGAAGACCTTAGCTTAGAAAGACTAAGGTCTCCCATTGCATCCAGGCCCATCTCCAGTCATCCTGATCTATATCTGGCCACTAGACCTAAATGGCTGTGGAGGGGAAAGTGAGGCAAGTGACCTTGCCCAGTTCTCCCTCACTTAAATCCAATTCACTTGCATGTCACAGCATCACTTCCCTGAACTAATGGTTATCTTCAAGACAAACAACAGTAGAGCAGATAGCATGCTAGCCTTGGAGTGGGAACCCAGATTGAAATTCCAACATTAACTCTTACAGCTAGTGACTCTGAGCAATTCTCTTGGTGTCTCTGAACCTCAGTTTCTCTCTCTTTAAAATAAGGAAATTATTAAAATATTACATAAATTATTATGTAAAATATAAAATATTATATAAAAATAAAATTAAAAGGATATTAAAATAAGGTAAGGATGGAACCATTTTACATTATTGCACATGTAAAACTTATATTAGACTGCTTACCATCTCAGAGAAGGGAAAGGAAAAGGAACTTCAAAAAAATGTTTGAAATTGTTTAAAATGTAATTGAAAGAAAAAATAAAATATTAAAAATAAGGATAATGGCTAATAACACAATAATATAGAGTATATAAATAACTAATAATATAATATCTAAGTTCACAAGACTATTGTAAGACAATGAATAATGGATATAAAGTATTTTGCCACCTATAAGTCTAGATAAATGTTAGTTGCTACTATTACCATTGTTGGCAACATTATTATTAGTGAATGGTAAGACTTTACAGTTTGTGAAATATTTTCTTTACCTTGATTGGTGCATTTGATCTTCACAACAAAATTATGAGGATGGGGAAACTATTATCTGCAGTTTTTAGATGAGGAGGCTAAATCTAACAGAGACCAAATGGCTGGCCTGGTGTCTAATGGTTGACTAATGGACTGAAATTGTCTCCTCCGCCCCTGGGCAACTGTCCCTGGGAGAGTTTCCTCACTGTCCCTGGGAGAGTTTCCTCACTGTCCCTGAGATACAGCACTAACCCCTGTCTCAGGCACAATTTGAACTCTTTGGACTCCAAACTCATTACACTTTCCACTCTCATCACTTAGACTCCTATACCCTTGTTGCCCATATATTTGTCTTGAAGAATTTCTTGGCTACAGCCCAGCTTCAATTCTGCCTTCTACAGGAAGCTTTCTCTGAGCACACACACGCACGCACACACACACGCGCACACGCACATAGACACAGACACATATGTCTCTCTCCTTCCTTCCCCCATCTCCCTCCTTTCCTTCTCTCCCTCCCTCCTCTTTCTTTCTCTCTCTTCTCTTTTCTTCCCTTCTCTTCTCAGAGCACTGTCCAGCCCACCCATTTGGCTGTGATCACACAACAACTCTTCAATGAGATTATAGGCTGCTCAAGAAAGGACTGGGTCTTAGAAGGAGTTATAGTTTATATAATTCTTGGCACACAACAGGCAAGTCATTCCTGATTGATAAAAGGAACTTACAATAATCTGCAACGTAGAAGTAGGTATGTTCAGTCCATGAACCATTTCCCGCCAAAGAGGTAGCTCGGATGCGAACGGTGTAGTTGCCTGGCTGTAGAACTCGGAATTTGCAGCCCTGTTCATTGGCATAACGTTTGCGGGAAACACAGAGATGCAGTTCCTGATTGGGGGAAGAGGAAAGTTAGGGAAAGATAAGGGCAAGAGAAAGAACAAGAGAAAAGAGGTTATCTTTTGTTTTTCTTGTTTTGGTATAATCCTACAATTTTGTATCCACACAAGCCTGCATAGACAGACAAATCTGCCATTTTTAGCAAGGTGGGGGATTGGCCTGATGGGAAGTGTTCAGGTGTCCTCAAGCCCCCATTGAGCAGGAAGCTCTGATAAGAAACACACTGAAGAATCTCAGAGCAGTTAAAGTTGGAGATTATCCCACAAATACAGACACCCAGCTGTCCTATGCTTTCACATAGACACATCAAAAGATCCCAGATTTAGGATTAAAAGGATCCTTAAAGATCTGCAAAGTCCAACCCTATCACTTTATACCTGGGAGAGGCAGTGATTTGACCAGTCACAAAAGGAGCAAATAGCAGATATGGTTTAAATCCAGCTCCGAAGTCCAGCACTCTATTCACTATGCCTTGATGCTTCTCATTACCCCCATAAAAGTCCCAGAAGGCAAACAAGGAAGGGGATAATTATGCCCATTTTATCAGGGGGAGGAAAAGTGATACCATAGTAGATCAGTGAAAGAGCTGAGCCTCAGACTTCCTGACCCTCAGTTCAGGGATCTCTCCACTAAAAAATGATAATGACAACACCTACTGCCCTATTAAAGTTTACAAGCACTTTATTCCAGGAGGCAGGTTAGTGGCACAGGAGGTAGAACCCTGGGAACCCCATCAGGAAGACCTGAATTCAAATCCAGACTCAAATACTTGCTAACTGGGTATTTGTACATGCCATTTAATCTCTGTTTGTTTCAGTTTCCTCATCTGTAGAATGAGGATAATAGCAGCAGTTACTTCACAGAGTTATTGTTGGACTAAATGAGGTAATATTTATAAAGCGCTTAGCACACTTGCCAGAGGAGGTGCCATAGAAATGTTTATTTCCTTCCCTTCTCTCCCCTCCCTCATCAGGGAATCAATGTATATTCCCATTTCACAGATGAAAAAATTAAGGGTTAAATGATTTGCCCATAGTCACAGAACTCAAAAAATACTAAAATACTTTAATTAGGAATTCTGACAACAGCTCACATTTATACAGAATGTTTATCTTGTAAAACACTTAATACAGATTATGTCTTTTAATCCTCACAAAAACCCTATGAATCAGGTGCTATTATTATTTCCATTTTATAGATGGAGAAAATGAGGTTAGGCAAGTTTAAGTAATTTGCTATAGGTCAACAGCTAGTAAGTATCTGAGGTGGGATTTGAACCCAGTTTATTACTCCTTCCGCTGTTCTGAAGTCATATCCACACAAAGCTGCCAACTCGTTCATTTTATAAAAGAGTTAAAAAAAGAAGCCAAGAGTGGGCAAGTCACTGAAGCCTAAGTCAATGAGTTAATCAAGCATCAAATCAAGGGGAAAACCAAATTCTCCAGGATCTGGCTAGGGATCTGTCTACAATCTCAGGCTGCCTTGGTGGGTACAGCCCAAAGTAACTGCTTAATAAATGCTTGGTAAGTAACTGACTGAGTGGGTCGGGGCTAAGAGATAAAGGTAGCCAACAAATAATGACAAAAAGGAAGAGGGAAAGCGCCCCATCCCTTCTCCATTCTTCCCAGGCTTCCTTTCTTCCTTTTTGTGTGTTCTTCCTTTCTTCCTCATAACCTAATTAAGACCATGACGACACCAGTGGCAAGAACCTCCCATACAAGAGAACAGAAGAGAAGGAGGGAACCACAAAGGTCCCCATTACTGTAAAGTGGCTGCAAAAACTCTGGCGTGGGTCCAGAAGCCTAGTTCAAATCCCAACTCTGACACTTCCTGGAATCCTGGGTAAACCACTCTGCCTTAGTTACTAATCTCATCTGTAAAATGGGGGTGAGGATGCCTGAATTATTGGATTTATCTAGTATCAGGAAAAGCTCTTCATAAAAACACAACATGACTGTGTAAAGAGCAGCTAGTGACTCACTCTCCATTAAGAAGACTTTCCATCTATTCTCTCTTTATATCTTATATGTGCCAGCCTTCCCCATTAAAATTCGAGCTTCTTCAAGGAAGAGATTGGTTTTTGCCTTTTTCTGAACCCCCACAATTTAGCTAGGGAGACTCCATGTAGGGTCAAGCACAGAGAAAACACTTAGATCCCTATTGATTGACTGGCTGACTTCAAGGTCCATGCTTAGAGCAGTGTTTGGGTGGAAAACGTGAACAGGAGAAAAAAGAGTTTGAAACCCACCTCATACATGGAGCATGTGACCCTGAGCACCAGCAAGAAAATCAACCAGAAAAACAACCCTGTTCAAAGGTTACACTCTTCCAGGTAGAATCAGTCATGGATCAGAGAACAGAGGCTGAATTCAGGGCAAATATGAGGGGCAGCTGTCCTGGAGCAGCCCCAGGTCAGCTTACTGATACCCAGGGGAGTGCAAGCAAAGACAAGGAGGACTGGCTGAAAAGCAGCTAAACCAGCAATTGGGCCTCTCGGTTTAGGTAATAAACACTGGATTTGGAGTCGAAAGTTCATATCCCAGTTGGCCATTTACTGATCTGACTCCATCCCATCTTCTCCAAATCATTCCCATTCTCTCTTATCTTCAATCTCTCTTTCATCTACTGGATCCTTCCCTAACTGCCTACAAACACCCTATGTCTCTTATATCCTTAAAAATCATCAATCAAGGGGCAGCTAGGTGGCACAGTAGTTAGAGCACCAGCCCTGAAGTCAGGAGGACCTGAGTTCAAATCTGGTCTCAGACACTTCCTAGCTGTGTGACCCTGGGCAAGTCACTTAACTCCAATTGCCTCAGCAAAAAAGCAAAAAAAAAAAAAAATCGTCAATCAATCCATTCCCACTAACTCACTTCAGTCATCTTGCATTAACTTCTCATGATTCTACTTGGGGTTCTCGTGACAGAGATACTAGAGTGATTTGCTATTCCCTTCTGAGGTTCATTTTACAGAGGAGGAAACTGAGGCAAACATGGTGAAGTGATTTGCCCACAGTCACACAGCTTAAAAGTGTCTGAGGCCAGATTTGAATTCAGATTTTCCTGAGTCCAGGTTTGGAGCTCTATCCATTTTGTCATCTAGCCTTCCCTGTTTTCACTAACTATATACTCTATCTTTTCTCTCTTTTGTGGCTAAACTTTTTTTTCTGAGGCAATTGAGGTTAAGTGACTTGACCAGGGTCACACAGCTAGGAACTATTAGGTGTCTGAGGTCAGATTTGGTCTCAGGTCCTCCTGATTTCAGGGCTGGTGCTCTGCCGACAATCAATGTATGCCAAACCCAATGCCTCTTTTCTCAACCCTCATCCTTCTTGACTTTTCTGTGGCCAATATTCTCTTAATCACCCTCTTCTTGATACTTTCTTTTTCTCGGGTCTCTATGACACTGTCCTATCTTAGCTCTCCCTCCTTATCTCTCTAAACACTTTAGTCTCCTTTACTGGCTCTTCACCATTCAGATCATCCCCATTCATTGTGAGTGTCCTAAGGGCTCTATTCTGGGCCATCTTCTCTTTTTCCTCTATATTTCACCAGGTGATCTCATCATGTCTCATGGGCTTAATGCTAATGATTCTCAGATACATTTATTCAGCCCTAAGCTAGACTCATATCTCCAATGGGCTATTGGTCATCTAAAAATGGAATTTCTGCAGATATCTAAAACTTAATCCATTCAAAACTTAATTATTGGGGCAGCTAGGTGGCATAGTGGATAGAGCACCAGCCCTGAAGTCAGGAGGACCTGGGTTCAAATCTGGTCTCAGATACTTAACACATCCTAGTTGTGTGACCCTAGGCAAATCATTTAACTCCAATTGCCTTAGCAAAAAACCCCCCAAACTTAATTATCTTTCCCCTTAAATTCTCCCCCTTCTGAACTTCCCTGTTACTGTTAAGACCACCATCTTTCCAGTTACTCAGGCTCAAAACATAGATGCCATCCTCAATGGCTCCTACTTCCCATATTCAAGCAGTTAATTGTGTCAATTTAATCTTCCTGCTACCCACTCCTCTGACAATCCCACTTGAATGGACCATTGCAATACTTTTCTAGTTACTTTCCTTGCCTCAAATCCTTTCCCAATTCCAGTCCATCTTCCACTCAGCTGTCAAATGAATCATGTCATTGCCTTATTCAACAAATTCTTGGAGTTTCCTGTTACCTCCAGAATCAAATATAAAATATCACTTGACTTTTAAAACCTTTAATAATCTGGTTTCTTTCTATTGTTTCTATCCCCCTGGTTTTCCTCACACAAGATACTCCATCTTCCAAACTCCAGCTAACATCACTCTACACCCCATGCCTGAAACACTCTCCTTTTTCATCTCCCACCTCCGGCTTCTTTCAAATCCAAAACAAAATCTTATTGCCTCAAGAAGCCTATCTCATTTCCCCATAATGGCTTCTCTCTGTCATTACCTCCAATTTAGGCTGGCTCTCTCTTGTTTATACATAGTTGTTTATATGTTGTCTCTTCCATTAGACTGGAAGCTTTCTGAGGACAGAATACTTTTCTTTGCATTTTCAGAACTTAGTACAGTGCCTGGTAAATAGTAAGTCCTGAATAAATGCTTGTTGATTTGACTTAGCCCAACTTTGAAATAAGCAGATTAGTCGAGATGTTGAATCTCCCTCTCTTTAAATAAAATCAATAGAAGCAGGAGAGGCATTTTCCTAAGAAACTCCCTTTGGCTATTGCTGGTACAGTGGTACA
Source organism: Myrmecobius fasciatus (assembly GCA_023553655.1). NCBI lineage: Eukaryota > Metazoa > Chordata > Mammalia > Dasyuromorphia > Myrmecobiidae > Myrmecobius > Myrmecobius fasciatus. The sequence continues at coordinate 242,971 of JAJPUD010000882.1, forward strand.
GGGCCAGGAGTCAGGAAGATCTGAATTCAACCTCAAACACTTACTAGCCATATGATCCTGGACAAGTCACTTAATCTCTGTTTACCTCAGATTGTAACTTCAATACCACCTGGTGCCTTTCAGGACTGTTGTGAGGATCAAATGAGGTAAAATTGGTATGGTTAGGTACTTAATAAATGCTTGTTTCCTTCCTTCCTCCCCTCCCCTCATAATACTCCCCCCAATCCCAGTCAGCCACACAAAAAACCTAAGGAATAGAGCAACCTAGTTTCAGGAGGGATTTATTGTGACCATTATTCCTAAAAGCCTCCAAGATTACCATATATGAAACCCACAGGGACTGAAGGAGGAAGTTGGCATAAAACTCAGAGCCACAAAAGTGAAAAAAAGCACTGATGTCAGAGCTGAAGGGAGGATCTTAGAACAGGGGTTCTTAACCCTAGGCTGTGTAAATTTAAAAAAAATAGAAAGATATAGATGATGATATTTCAACATAGTCTCTTTTTCAATCTGATGTATTTTATTTTCTGCATTTGAATACTTTTATGTTAAAGAGGCTTCAAATTGCCAAAAGGGTCCATGACACAAAAACAAATATAGGATATCAGAGCTAGTATACAGAATGTCAGAGCTGGGAGAGCCTTTAGAACCAGGGAATGTCAGAGTTGGGAGGGCCCTTAGAACACAGAAGTCAGAGTTGAGAGGACCCCTAGAATAAAGAATATCAGAGCTGGGAGGGCCCCTTGAATACAGGATATCACTTTTGGGAGAATCCTTATAACATAGAATATCAGAGTTGAGAGTACCCTTAGAATATAAAATGTCAGAGATGGAAGGGCACTTAGAACATAGAATATCAGATCTGAAAGGACCCTTAGAACATGGTATGTCAGAATTGGGAGGGTCCCTAGAATACAGAATTTCAGATTTGGGAGGGCCCTTAGAACACAGAATATCAGAGTTGGGAGAGCCCTTAGAACACAGTATGTCAGAATTGAGATGGCCTTTAGAATAAAAAATGGCAGAGCTGGGAGGGTCCTTAGAACCTGGAATGGCAGAGCTGGAAGAATCCTTAGTAGAAGGTATTGTGACTTTGGAATAGAAAGATAGTGAATGGGATCCTTACTGGGACACTTATAAACTGGGCAACCTTAGTTTCTTCAACTGGTAATCTGGACTAGAGCAGTGCTTTGTAACCTTTGGGGGTCCTGGGCTCCTTGGGCAGTCCATCTAAGGAAGCCTAGGGATTCTTCCTCCTCAGAATCATGTTTTGTTTTTTTATTTAATTAATTGATATTTTTTGCTGAGGCAATTGGGGTTAATGACTTGCCCAGGGTCACAAGAATTATGTTTTTAAATGCATAAAACAAAATACACAGGATCACAAAAGAAACCAGTTATATTGAAACACACCATTTTTTTTAAAAGGTCATGGATCCCAGGTTAAGAACTCCTTTACTAAATAAATTTGGAAAACATAAAAACACTTGCACCACCCAGGCACTGTGCAAAGCACTTGTTTCACTGGAACCTGATGAGGAAGCTCCTGACAGATAAGTGGAAGTGCTTGGGGTACAGACCAGATCAAGACATATTTTTTGGACATGGCCATTAGGGAAATTTGTTTGGTTTGACTCTGTATGTTTACAAAGGTTTTGTTCCTCCACCATTACCTTCATCAATGGGGGAGGAGAGAAGAGGTAGGAAGGATAGAAAATTGTTTTTGTTCCCTGAAAATTTTTTTAATGTATTATATAGACTACTGTAAAAATTAAACTCTATAGTACATAATCTCTATGATTCCTTTCAGCTTTAGCGAATAATTTTTAAAAGTCATTTAATCTCTCAATACCCCCAGGACACTCTTTAAGCTTCTAAATTGTAAAAAACAGTTACCTATCTGTGTCAGTAGAGGGAGCTTTCTTACTAGGAATTCCCTATACAGATAAAATTACAAGTATTATCAAAAAAAAAATCCTTTGTAAATACTTTGATTCACTCATGTACATGTCAGATGCTTCTGTGAAATGTAAATTTCTTGAAGACAGGGAATATTTCTTTGTTTTCTTGTATCCCGAGGATCTAGGATAATACCTGGTACATTTTAGACATTCAATAAATGCTTCTTTAATTGAAGACATGTGGACAGGCTACCTCCCTACTCTCCTTATGTAAAATGTAAGTTCCATGAGGGCAGAAACAGTTTCATTTTTATCTCTATCTCCCTAGTGCCTAGCATAGCATCTAGCACACTGTAGGAGCTTAATAAATGCTTATTGAGTCACTGAACATATGCTCAACTTCCCAATCCCCAGTTGCTAGGTCCAGGTATAGAAGTAGGAATCATGATAAAGATTATGAGATGAATGGGAAATTGAATGAAGATCCATCAGTGTTATAAAACATAGAAAAGAAAGAGGCAGTAGCAAAGCCAGGACTCAAATTGGAGTCCTCTGTGCACATGTAGATAGAGGGTTCCTTCACCTCCGTGTCTCCGACGCGCCAGTAATTGACTTCATAGAGAATAATAAGACCATTGGGATGTTTGGGCTCCTGCCACCGCAGATGGACAATGTTGTTCTCGAGCACCTCATGGATCACTGCACCGACAATATCATCAGCCTTGGCTAGAAAAGAATAAAATCTGAAGGTCAGAATACCAAGAGAACAGAAGGATCACAATCAGTCAACTGGAAGCCTGTGGAGGGACCCAAAGTACCTTGGCCCGGTCCCCATTCTTAAACAAAGGGGTCTATGTGAAGGATCAGCAGTTATTTCTGCTTCTGTTTTGTTTTGAGACTAGGTGCCCCCTCTCTCATTCAGGCTGGAAGTGATGCACTCACAGGTCTGTTCTGCATGAGATCTCTGACCTACTCTGTTTCTCACCCCTCTATAAGCAGCCTGGTCACCTCCCATTCTTTGGGGGTCACTATATATCAGCCTCCCTCTACTGCAGTTCAGAACTTCTGAGCTCTATCGATCCACCAGTCTCATCCTCCCAGGTAGCCTGGATTCCACCCAGGTAGCGGCAGGATCATAGGTATAAAGTTAAAAGGGAACTCATAGACATCAAGATCAACCTCTTAGTTGATGGATGAAGAAAAAGAAGAGTGATTTGTTCAAATTAAGTCCATAATAAAACCCAAGTAAGTATTTATTTCAAAGTTACAAAATTTTGGAAAGTAATTCAAGTGGGATACTTCACATCAAATTACTTTACAAAAGTTTAAAAAAATACATCTAAAAGGCTTAGGAATCATGGCAAGGATTATGGGATGAATGGAAAATTGATTGAGGATGTGTCAATTTTATAAAACATAAAATACCTGATGAGGCAAATCCAGGATTCAAATCTGGGTCTTGCCCTTTAATCTCATTTTCTAATTTATTTCTTGTTTTTATAACACTGCTTGGGAAATACTTGCCATTTCTTTAGCAACCTTAATCCGAATTGTTCAAGAATTTATAAAGGTGACTAGCAGTCATGATCTTCAGAATGCTGAAAGAATAAAACTATCCAGGTTAAAAAAAACAAAACTCCTTTTCCTCTGGGACCAGCAGTGGAAAGGTGCACAGTCCTGTACACACGAAATGGGCCTTGGGTAAATGTTTGTGGAGTGAGTCAGTGAAGGAGGGAATGAAATCATGCGTCACAGAGAAGGCACACGGAAGCTGACTTGCCTTCAGGCATGGTTCTCGCGCTGACATACGCGGCAAGGCTACACCTGGACTCTTGCTCGTCATGGTTGCATGCCTGGAGCTCGATCCTGTAGCCAGTAAAATGTTGAAGGCCAGAAATGACCAGGGACTCCTTAGATTTCACCTTCTCAAAGGGCTTGGGCTCCTCCGTGCTGGCCGGCGCCGTTGTGGAAGAGATGTTAGAGAAGGAGGACTCCGTGGGTGTCACCACGGTCATGTTTGCCACACGAACCCGGAGATCCCTTCGCCTCCTTGCCGGCCTAGAACAACACACACACATACCCCACAGTCTGTGTGCAGTCCTCTGGATGGCTCAGAGGACACGGTTCACTTGGCACAAAAAGGGTTAAAACGGACGGGTATAAGGGAAAACAACAAACATAACCAACACAACCCGTACACACTAAAATACAAACAGCCCCCATGTGAACAAGCAGCCCAGAACAACTAAAGCTCTTGCAGTGTCTTGGACAGGAGTAGTCAAGGGGACTGGGTCCCTTGGTCAGCCCTGGCTTCCAAATCTCCCATGGGGCCGGTGTCGGGCTGGGTCCATATTCTCCTCATGGGTTGGTCAATTATTGTTCTGAATCCGGCAGTCACAAGATTGCAAAATCCTAAATTCATGAGCCAGTATCCTGAATCAAAGGCCAGCTAGCATTCAACCCTGTTGTAATCTCACTCTTAAAACTGTATTTCCCAAAGCCCTCTGGGGCTATCAGAGGTCAAAACATTTCTCCCCTAAATATCCCGAAACCTATCTGCCAAACAAGACAAATCACTCAGGGAACCTGACCCACAGAAGAAGCTGGCAAGAATCTGGGAGCCTGGCAACTTTGAAGCACTGAATGGCAAAGTTCCTTTAGACATCTTTCCCTGATACACATATACCACCATTTATCACATCGGAGAAACACACACTCAGACTTTCTGCATGGGAACGGCAGGCAAAGTGATAGAACACTCAGCCAGGAATCTAGTTATCACTGAGACACCTTCGACGCTAATTACAGCTATTGCTAGTAGCTGTCTCTGGAGCTGTACAAGTGCAAAATGCTCCTGGTCCCAGCAAATGAGCTGTCTGCCCGTGTGCAAAAGACTTAGAGATGTCAGTCTGTGATTTCATAATCATATGCAAGGCATTGAAGACCCTGAATTATTGAAAGGCTTCTGGAAGAAACCAAGGGAGGGTGGGAGGATGGAGAATAATAAGGGGAGGTCACAGTCTTAAAGCACTTCAAGCTGCAAAGGGCTTTTCATGTAACAGTTCTTCAAAGCAGGAAGGATAACTGTTATTTATTTATTTAGGGGTTTGGATTTGTGATTTTTCAGGAGGGTGTGGGACTTCCAGTGTGGAAACTCCCTCTGTCAATACTAATGAACATCTGCTTTACAGACTTGAGATCAGAACACATGGTTCTGACTGAAACCCACCCTTTGTCCAAAAAGCATCCTTGCACCTGCAAATATTATTACTATTATTATTAATTATTAACCTTATTTTGTAGATGGGAAAATTGAAGCTTAGAGGGGTTAAACAAATTAATTGCCCGCAGGGTCACTAAGCTAATCAAATGCTGATGGATAATGCTTCAGGTAGACCTGGAAGAGACCTTTGAGTTTAATCTAATTCAACACCCTCACTTTACAAATAAGGAAACTGAGGCTTAAGGAAGTTAAATGTCACAAGATCACATAGGGAGTAAGCAACAGAGCTAAGATTTGAATGAGGGTTCTCTTTCCAGAGTCACTGCTCTGGCTGGCTGCCTCTAACTTTGAAAATAGCAGGAACTTAATATCAAAACAATTCTGTTGCGAAAGGAGCAACAGCCTCATGAAATTCTGGAATATTTAGCTTACAAAGAGCTTTTCTCCCCGCCATCTTGGGAGGCAAGTAACACAAAGAGGCAAGTTTCTGCTATACAGAAAATGCCTAGAAATATGACACAACGAGGGACACACAATTAGGAAACCACAAAAGTAGGATCTGAATGCAGGGCTCTAGGAGTCAATTCAACTAAGCTAAACATAATAATAGCTGAGTCATGAAAAATAAAGCTACAGTCCACTAAGGCAGAAAGAGAAGATGGTTTTTCTAGAAGTCCCCAAGTGCCAGCTACAACTCCCCTTTGGTTCAATGAGACTCCTTACATTGGATTTCCTTTGGAGGAGGTGTCTGCTTTAGGCAGGGCTCGGCCAGCTGCCCTTCAGGGGAAGTTCCATGTCCCCCAGAGAATCCACGACTTTATAGCTTGGGCATTCTTTTGCCAATCACCCAATGGCAATAAAGAAACCAATTCTGAACAAACAGCTACTTTCTAATAAAAAGACATACACATCCCCCCCCCCTTTTAAACCGAGCCAGCCTTTTCTGGTCAAAAGATAGCTTTGGAACTGTCCAAAGTCCACCATTTTCGCCATCCGCACTCTTGACCTCTCAACTTCTCCCTCCTCCCTCTTCCCCAAAGTTGTTCTGTTTTCCACCTTTCCTTTATCGCGTCATTTATCAAACTATGTATTACAGTGATCCATGTTTTTGCCCTGACACCTCCCCCCTCCGCCCCCACTAGACAGGGTCCATCTGCCTCTTATCTAACCCTTTCACCCCCCCCCCCCACAGTGGCTGACCACAGGGCTCAACGAGTAACTACACAAACATTTGTTATGGCTGAAAGAAATTAAGCCAGCCAATTCACATGTCCGAATCCCAAAGCTGGAGTCTGCAAAAGCTTTTGTCAGGACCTTCACCCGGCCTCTACACATTCTCTCGGGCTGCACCCATGGCTGGAAGCCTCTCCCCTCCTCCACTCTGACTACTGACCTCCCTTGCTTCCTTTAAGTCCCAACTACAATCTCACCTCTTACAGAAAACCTTCCCCAACTCTTAATTTCTATTAATCATTTCCCATTTAGCCTGTACATATCTGGCTTTGTATATATTTGTTGTCTTCTCTGTTAGAGTGTAAGCTCCTTGAGGACAAGAACTGGCATTTGCCTCTTTTTGAATCCCCCATGTTTAGCACATGCTAGGCACTTAACAAATGTTTCCTGATTGATTAATTGCTGTTAAAAAAAAAAAAGGTCAAAGTTGTACACTGATTTAAATGGAAAAAATGGACAATACATAAGGGTGCCTGAGTACCACTCCGGGCACCCAGCAGGGGTTCTATAATGACTTGGTACATCCAGTTTAAGTGTTAGTGAAGCTGGTTTCTCTGTCCCACCCAGCCAGCCCCCTGCCCCACCCCAGATGCCATTCATGCGGGGTTGTCATTAGGAAAAAGCTGCAAAGGAGACGCCTTGGAGCACGTGTTAGGGGGGCCCTGGCTGGTTTAGGAAGCTCCCCTGCAGGACAGCGCCAGGACATGCAAATGCACATTTAAAACCCACAACATGTCACTAAAGGGGTTCTGCAACATGAACATCCATCGGCCTCCCCGCCCTCCATCCGCTGCCTCCTGCGGGCCAGAAAGCAAATGAGGGCTAGCAGGGCAGGGTCGGGGCAGGACAAGACAGGGAGGGCAAGAGGCTCACTTCCTACCTAGAGTCGTCAGCGCCATTCCCTGAGGATGCTTTTCTGTGGAAACAAAACCAACCATGTTGAAGGCAGATTGAACGTTGTCGCTTACGTATCCTGTGCTTTCATTCCAGGCTGGAGAGTTTGGTCATCTGGACCACAGCTTATAAGATGTGCAGCTGGAAGGGACCTGAGAGACCATCTAAACCAAGCCCTTCATTTTAGAGAGGAAGAAGCTAAGACTCAGAGAGGGAAAGCAACTTTTCCAATATCACACAGCAAGCATGAGTCTGAGGAGGGTTTTATTTTCAAGTCTGGGACTCTTTGGTTCTCCCTTCACCTTTGGTTCTCTGTATTAGCAACTCTGAATGCACAGGAAGCTACAAAAGTTCTTCCCAGCCTCATGTGCTGCTCCCAACACGGAGCATGGCTCAACGATGCAATATGGGGACAAATTTAGGTGAAAACACTTTCTACACCACCCACCCCAGCAACTATTTCTCCAGGAAAGAACGTCACTCATCTCCTCATTGAGAAGTCAGATAGATTCAGAGTGCAGCTAGAGACATCCATTTTGGGACACAGCCAAGCTGTCGATTCATTTAGCTTGACTATATTTGCTTATTACAAGTACTATTTTTTCTTCTTTTTTTTTCTCTTGGTTTTTTAATTAGAGAGGGAGGCTTGCAAAGGGGGGGGGTGTTAGCACCGCTGATGCCCCAAAAATAAAAGAAGAGAGAGCTTTCAAATATTTTTTAAATGCACAGAAGACAACAGAAGGAATTTCAGAAGGAAGCAGATGCAAGCGGGGGCAGTTTTGAAAGTAATGTGTGGAATTTATTATAGACTTAAAAAAAAACCCAAGTGGTATGAAATGCAAATTGTGTTCTGGATTTGTAGGAAGATGCTCTTTTTTTTTTTTTTGGTACTTAAATTCAAAAGGAAAAAAAAGTGATTTTAGGCAGGTCTCAACCACTACCATAATGCAGATGAATAAGGTAATGATAATAACAATGATAATAACAATAATGATCAATAACATTTATGTAATACTTTAAGGTTTGCAAAATGTTTTACATATTTCTCAGTTTATCCTCACAACCACCTTGGGAGGTAAGTGCAACTGTCCATTTTGCAGATAAAGAAACAGAGGCTAGGAACAGTAAAGTCACTTGCTCACAGTCACACAGTCAGAAAGTATCTGAAGTATACAGATCTTCTGAATTCCAGTTCCTACCACTGGCTACTGATGTCATCAGTGCAAGATAACAGAGAAGACCCAGAAGTCAGAAACACAGAATGTGGGGTTTAATTCTTTATTTTCTTTATCTAAAAAATGAAGGAGCTGGATTAGGTCTTAAAGACCTTCTGACCTGATGATCCTGACTTGCTAGTTTTCTTGAAGTTAGAAAACAGGTTGTTTTGTTTTTTTTTTAACAAGTCAAACAGTATCTGTGTTTATTCCTCTGTTGGAGTCCTCTCTGAGAACCATAGTGACAGTATAAGGGAGAAAATACAAGTGACAAGAACAAGCCAACACGTGATTTTGTGAAAGATCTCTGACTTGTTCTGCAGAGGGAACTCTTCCCTAAAAATCAAGGGAGGACAGAAACAATTTGACTTATCCAAAGTCATACAACTGCAACCAGATTAAAATATAATTGGGAAATATTTAACAAAAAAACTAAAAATTAATAAAACATTTTTAAGAGGTGGGAGGTCCAGCACTCTGAATAACTTAAGTCATACCATCTTTAAATAGCCCCTAAATCATTTGATGTCAGACTTGTGTAGTGGATTGATAAATTTTCTAAATTATATTTCTCTTTTTAAATAGTCTTTGTTACAAAGGATGACCCTCTGATAGTAGGAGGGAGATACTGGGAAATGAAAGTGGTTGAAAAACAAAAAACAAAAGTGAGTGAAAAATAAAAAGATATCAAAATGAATTTAAATATAAAAATTCTCTACATCTGTGATTACTGGAAACATGCTAAAAATGCTGGCATTTGAAGGAATGATATTTGGGCTTCCTCCAGATACAAATATTTTCAGGGTTTCTTCTCCCTTAAGAATCAGTTAATCCTTATGCCCAAAGGGCTATGAAATTGTGCTTCTCCTTTGATCCGGCAATACCACTGCTAGGTCTATATCTCAAAGACATCCATAAAAAGGGGAAAGAATCTATTTGTACAAAAATATTTATAGCCGCTCTTTTGTGGTGGCAAAAAACTGGAAGTTGAGGGGATGCTCCTCAATTGGAAATGACTAACCAAGGTATGTATATGATTTTAATGAAATGTTATTATGCTATAAGAAATGACAGGCAGGATGATTTCAGAAAAAACCCAGAAAGACTTACATGAACTGATACAAAGTGAAATGAACAGAACCAGGAGAATGTAAGTAACAGCAATAGTGTTCAAAAAAGAACTGTGAATGATTTAGCTATTCTCAGCAATACAATAATCCAAGACAATTTCAAAGGACGAATCATAAAGCATAGGAAAGAGCTAGTATTGATTGAATGCAGACTGAAGTATGCTATTTTTCATCTTCTTTCATTTTTTTTCTTTTAGTCTAGTCTTCTTGTACAAAATGACCAACATGGAAATGTTTTATATCATTGCACATATATAACCTATATCTGATTGCTGGGAGGAAGGGAGAGAGAGAATTTGGAACTCAAAACTTTAAATAAAAACTTTTTAAAAATTTTTTCAAAAAGAATTGGTCACTTCTAACAGGCTTTTCCTGCTGTTAAGAAGCAAGTCTTCAATTCTAATAGACTTATGATGGAAAGAGCCATCTGCATCCAGAGAGAGAACTATGGAGATAGAATGTGGATCAAAGCATAGTATTTTCATCTTTTCGTTGCTGCTGTTGTTTGTTTGCTTATTTTTCTCTTCTTTTTTCCCCTTTTGGTCTGATTTTTCTTGCATAACATGATGAATATGGAAATATGTTTAGAAGAATTACACATATTTAACTTGTCTTGGGGAGGAGGGGAGAGGAGAAAAATTTGGAAAATAAGGTTTTGCAAAGATAAATGTTGAAAATTATATTTGCATGTTTTTGGAAAAATAAAATATTATTTAAAAAACACAGCCTTCCAGATCTCTCTGTCCCTAGAGAAAAAGTAGGGACTGTATCTAGGGACTCAAAATGGTGCAAAATTCAGAGACAAGAAGACTTGGGTTTGAATCACAGTTCTACTATTTCCTAGTTGTGTGACCATGGGCAAATCACATAATTTCTTTAGGCCTCTATTTTCTCCCGTCTAAGATAAGAAATGGATCACTTGTTCTCTTAGATCCTTTCCATTTTTATGCTCTGAGACGTCTTTCTAGTTATGTGCCTCAACAGGAGAGAATAAATCACTCCTTTATTTTTATTCATATGTGTAAATCTCTCCTCGTAAAAACAAGACTTGCAGTGATGTGGCAGAGAGAAAAATAAAACAGCAGCTTTAGGATAAAAGGGAGGAAAAGGAGGGGAGGGGATAAGGGCAGTCCAGGCACAAAGCCTCTGCTGGATTCTATAAGGAGAAAGTGGTTTCTGGTATCTGTGGGGAGGCTGAGAGAGGCTGGTCAGGGAGAGAATCCGCAGGAATTGTGTTTGTTGACAGAAGGAAGATTCCCCCTCCCAATCTTCCACAGAAGCTGCCACTGCCACGAAGTGTTTTGGGGCTCCCATTTAAGAGATCCAGGGGCGTAGTTCAAAAAGAAGAGCTGAAAGGGCTGAAGAAGTAATGATTGCTGAAGTAATGATTCAAAAGGATCTCTGAGACCACTGGTTTAACCAAGCATATCTTCGAGAGTCTCTCAGCACGAGTTCATCTGCTTCTGCTTGAGGGAGAACTTTCTACTTCAAAAGCAGCACGCCTCACCACACAATAATCCTTCCAACACTAGAAGACATTACCCACTTCCCCTGAAATCTCCTCTTCTTCAGGCTAAGAATCTCCAGTTCATTTAATTGTTCCTTGCATGACATGGTATCCTGTCTTACCAGGAAAGCAGAGAAAGGGGGTGATGAAAAGAGAAAAAACAGGGTGAGGGAGGGCTGCAGGATGAAGCAAAAAGAGACCAGGAAATGGGATAAGGAAGGAAAATACCACTTCCAGAGTCTCTCAGCACATTCCACTCCCTCTTTCTGCCAGGACTTCCCAAGTTCAGTCACCAAGATCAGCCAGTGTAAACATTCCTGGTCACATTGACTCCAAGTCCCACATAATCCATATGGACTACAGAGGCGATGGTTGACAGCTTCCCAGCATCCTTCAGAGGGATAGTAGAAGATGGAAAGGGAAGATTAGCCCCATCTTCTGCTATGTCTCTGAATGTAGACCAAGGAGGGAGAACTCTTCTGGCTGCTGTTATATGATTACTAAGCCTTCCTCACCATGGCCTAGACAGCACTGGAGACACACAGCAGTGTACTGGCTTCCTATACTGAACGCTCGAACAAAAGGACACCACCAAGTTTCTGGCACCAGTCTCAGAGAATAAGTCAAAGGATCATGGATCCTTAGGAATGGCCACAGGTGAATATTGGGAAAGTCATATAAAGGAAAAAAATGTTATCATTACAAGATGACTCCAGCACAAGGTGGTAGTGCACTGGGCCATGAAAGAAACATGGAGGCTGCTTGGAGGAAACATATATGGCCATGACAATTTTCATAAGATATTCTAACAAGTTGATCCAACAGATTGAGAGAATGGCCTGCTTGCAAAAGTTGTTGAATTAAAGAACTTACCTGGCCAGAAATAACTTAAGAAAAGTCAACCACAACCAGAGACTTACTATCTCAATTTAACCAGGAGACACAGTTGGAATTGCAAGGAAGCCTTTCTCTGTGGATAATTTACAAGCCATGCTGTGATTGAATAAAAGTCACAGTCCTAAATAGGGGACGGATGAAATAGGACACACTACATGTATATTTCAAGGAATCTGTGGACTTGAAAGATATTCTCAAGAAGAAGAAAAGTAGGAAATTTAGGGAACTAGTAGTAAAATAGAATTTTAGGCTCAGTCCCCTCAGGTAGAATGTAAGCATACCTTGAGAGCAGGGATTATTTCATTCTTGTCTCTATCTCTAGAGCCTATCACACAGCAGGGGCTTAATAAATGCTAAATGGAATTGAAGTGAAAGGTAAGCTGTTTGTCCCCAGAAAGGATCCAATTGAGGATAATCCTGATGACCTCGATAAGAATTAGAAAGTTGTCCGGGCTTTGGGGAGGCAGGAAGAGAGAAGAAAAGAAATTTTCTTTCAAAGAATTTTTCTCCCAAAAGTTTGATAGGAGGAAATGGGGAGTGGGGAAAAATGAGAAAAATGGCTTCTTTTTTAGAGAATCCCATGATATCAGAATTGAAGGGACCTCATTGAGATATTTCATAGCCTGTGCCTAAACAAAATCATTTCTACAATATATGTGGCAAATGGTCACCTAGCTTTTTTTTTTTTTTTAAGATCTCCAGGGAAGGGGAACCCAATACTTTTCAGGGCAGCCTTTTTTTTTTTGACAGCTCTTATATTTGAGAATGGATATACCAAGTTTAAATCTGCCTCTCCAACTTCCACTCACTGTTCCTCATTCCACCTGCTATCACTGAACGGAACAAGTGTAAAGTGATGGCCTTCATTCTTGAAGGCTGCTCTCATATTCCTGTTCCTTTTCATCCCCACTCCTCCTCCCACTAGCTCTTTTTTTATCTTAGATCCTTTCATTCCCAATTCTTTCACCCCAGCAGAATGTAGCATGATCTTGAGGTCTTTCACCATCATGGTTGCCTGCTCAGGATCTTTCTTGCTTGTCAAAGGCCTTTGGGTTCCCAGAATTAAATACACTACTCCATATTTCCCTCTACTTGATTATCCAATTATTGTAGATAGCCTCTGTGGTGCCAATTAGAAGATAATTCATTGCTCGGTTGCTGGTTCCATACATAATGCCCTTAGATTTTCACTTCAATTCACACCCCACCATTCTCCAGGCCCACCTTGGGCTCAGAACCAAATCAGTCTCCAAAAAAGGTGCTAACGGGCAAGAGCATGTCTCACCTGGGGATGAAAACCTCGTTGTGGAGATAATTTTCAAACATCTTTCTGAAGGAAGATTCCTCTAGTTCCTTCAAGATCTGGGAGTCAGTCTTCGGGCAAGAGCAACACTCGCCATTGGGATCCTCGTGGTTGCTCTGATTGTGTTTTTGAGAATCTTCAGACTCAAAGGGAGGAGACCAGGTTCTGGATGGCAGCTTTAACCCTGCAGAAAAGCCCAGAAAAGAAAGGCAAGGTCAGCATAGATGGTGGTGACTAGGGCAAGGGAGACACTAACTCATGGAAACCCTTTCTGACACATCACAGAATCTGGAAGAGACCTTGTTTGGAGATCAGAGCAGGCCCATAAGTAGGACAGATGGACAAGGTCACATAGCTAAGTCAGTGGAATCAGGATTGGAATTCAGGTCCGAAGACTGAGTCCTGGATTCTTTCCACTAAGCCACACCTTCCTTCCTTCCTTCTTTCCTTCCTGCCTTCCTTCTTTCTTTCTGTCTGGCTTTCTTTGTCTTTCTTTCTTTTTATACTTCCCTCCCCCCTTTCTTTTATGTCTTCCTGCCTTCCTTTTTTCAAGGCAATCAGGTTAAATGACTTACACTAGTAAGTGTCTGAGGCTAGATATGAATTCTAAAAAAAGAAGTCTTATCTTTCATACTCTAGTGGTACTCCACTTAGTAGCTTATCTTCCCCTCAATTATATTCTAGATGTTTAATACATGCTTGTTGATTGATTCACTAATTGACAAGAAAGGGCTCTTTAAAAAAATACTTTCAAGATTATTTTATTAGCTTCCTAGACGAATGACTAAAAGTTACATGGAATTATGTTGGTTTTTTTTTTTCCTGAAGGCTTCTTCATGGCTTTTTTTTTTTTTCATGATCACAATCATTTGGAGCATGGCTTAGCTAATTTTTGTTAATTTTGTTAATTGCGTCTGAATACAAATTGAAGCATAAATTTTTTAAACTTTGATTTTTCTTGAGGGTTTTTGGGGGGAGGAGTTCTATGTTTTCTTTTGCAACATGACTTTTATGGAAAGTGACTATCAGTTTATATAATGCTGAAAAGGGGTTCTTTTTAATATCACTCCCACCAATTCTTTGAGCCCCTCTCTGTAATGGAGTCCCCTCAAAATGCTCATCCTCTGTCACTTACAATGATCTATCATTTTCCTTCTCCTGGGATAACATGCATTACTTGGCTATGATTAAAAGAGTATTGTCCAGTATTGTCCCAGTCCCTTCTGGTGATCCCTGAACAGATTATGAACAGATGAGTCTGCATTCAGCTGTGTTCTGTTCTGCCAATAATCAGAGAATGTGTGAGGAACAAGGGAGGTTTCATTTGGAGAAGAGAATTTAAGGGGACACGGTGGCTGTCTTCAAGCTTTTGACTACTTAAAGAACTGTCATGTGAAAGAAGGAAGTTTTGTCTTATGAGGAGGAGTGGTAAAAAAATGCACAGAGGCAAAATCAAGCTTCTTGGCTCCTGGTTTGAGGCAGCTGGTGGCCTAGTGGATAAAACACTGGACCTGGAGCCAGGAAGATCTAGCTTCAGATATTTATTAACTGTGTGAAGTTGGGCAAATCATTTATGTTTGCCTCAGTTTCCTCAACTATAATATGGGGATAATAACAGCACCTACTTCATAGGCTATGAGGATCGAATGAAACAGTAGTTGTAAAGTGCCTGTCACAGTGCCAAGCTCATAGTAGTTGCTATAAAGATGCTTATTCCCATAATGAGCAGGATACTATCAGGAAAAACCTGGGAAGTCCTCCATGAGTGTATGCAAAGTGAAATGTACCGTGTATAAAGCAACAGCAATGTCCTGGGATGATCAGCTGTGAAAGACTTTGCTATTCTCAGCAATACAATGATCCAAAACTACTTTGAAGGACTTATGATGAAAAATGCTATCCGTGTCCAGAGAAAGAACCGATTGTGTCTAGATACAAATTGAAACGTTATTATTTTTACTTTATTTTTCTTGAGAGTTTTTCTGGGGGGAGTTTTATGTTTTCTTTTATAACATGACTTTTATGGAAATGTTTTACATGGCTTCACATGTGTCTTCTCAATGGGGGAAGGGAGAAGGGAGGGAATATGGAATTCAAAATTTAAAATATATATATATTTTAAAAATTGTTTTACATGTACCTGGGGAAAATAAAATATTAAATAATAAAAAGATGCTTATTTCCTGAATAACTAAAATAATGGGAGGCAGTGAGTTCCTTGTCATTGGAGATTAAGAAAAGGCTGGATAATGAGTTAGGGATGTTCCAGAGGGGATTCTTATTAAGGTACTGTTGGTCTAAATGGTCAAACATGACCATTCCCAGACCTATCTGCTGTGGAACAGGAGACAGAGCTTTAAGCTACCAGGACCAAGAAGGGCTTAAAGATTTTGCTTTTCCTCATATCCTCATTACTTAGCTTGATGTCTGGCAACAAACTGATTGGCTTGAAATCATGCCACATAACAGAACAGATGAAGGAACTAGAATGTTTCCTTTAGCTGGAGAATCCTTAAGGGGACATGACATCGGTCTTCAAGGAACTTAAAAGTTGTCATGTGGAAGAGGGATTGGAAATTTAGTTTACCTAGACCTGGAGGGCAGAACCAGGAATAACTGATAGAATTACAGGGAGATGGATTTGGACTGAAGAACATGAGATCTTTTCTCTTGTATCTGGAATATCCTTCTTCTCTTCATTTAAAAAAAATTTTAATTTTTTTTAATTTTTGATTTTTTTTATTTAGAAAAATTGAAACATAATGTTATACAAAACCCCTTCTCTCTTTAGCTCCAAATTCCTACATAGAGTTGAAAGCCCCATTCATAGGTCCCCTCCTCAATGAAACTTTGTCTGATTTTCCTAACTGGCAATAATCTACTCCTTCTAATCTAGCCAAAAAGGATCTTTCTGCTTGGTACTACTTTTAAAAGCATCATAAATTTGCATGTTACCACTATTATTATTACCATATTGTCATTATTAGTTTTTGTTTCTAATTTTACTACATTTAGTGAGATCCACAAAGATCTAAGTCTTAGAAAAACTATCTCCCACAGCATTCTGCAGGCACTTGATCAATCCATCAACAAGCATTTATTAAGCACTTCCTATGTACTGGTCACTGTACTAAGTTAAAAGGTGGGTTCCTATCTTCAACAATTTCACCATCTAATCTTAGTGCATTTTTACTGTATTTCAACATGAATATGTCACTTTAATGAATGCCTGCTTTAGTTGTTCTCCTCATCAACAAATCATTAAATATTTATTAAGCATCTCCTATATGCCAGGCAATGGGCTAAGAACTGGGAATACAAAAATAGTCCCTGCTTTCAAAGAGTTTATATTTTATTAAGAGGGCAGTTTGTACATATACAGATACATGCAAAATACATATAATGCTCATCTTGCCTATCAACCAACTAATAATATGTCAGTCTTGTCCAGAGCTTGATTGTTCTAGCATAGATCGCTGCATTTGGAGTCAAGAAACATTGAGTTAGGGGGCAGCTAGGTGGCGCAGTGGATAGAGCACCATCCCTGAAGTCAGGAGGACCTGAGTTCAAATCTGGTCTCAGACACGTAACAGCTGTGTGACCCTGGGCAAGTCACTTAACCCCAATTGCCTCAGCAAAAAAAAAAAAAAAGAAACATTGAGTTAAATCTTGGTCTATTACTTATTTCCTGGGTGACTTTGGCCATCCTTTCTTCCTTATTTGGTGTTTAGTTTCTTCATGTCTAAAGGAAGGAATGAGGCTAAGTGATCTCTAAGATCCATTCCACTTAACATACTATCCTTCTTTTTTTTCCAAGTCAATTGGGGTTAAATGACTTGCCCAAGGTCACACAGCTAGTAAGTGTTAAATATCTCAATCCAAAATTTGAATTCAGTTCCTCCTGACTCTAGGGCCAGCACTCTATCCAGTACGCCCATCTAGCTGGCTATAATTAATAAATATTTATCGAAATTACGGTTGAAAAATTAGAGTTGTCTGAAATCAGAATAGACTGGTTTGTTAAGTTCTTTTTCACTGGAGGCTTTTGATTCAGTCCAAACCTTTACAAGACAATCTCTACCCTCAAGGAACTTCTGTTCTAATGGGGCTGCACGAATGCAGAGGGCAAGATGGCCTTTTTCAGGCCTGGTGGAGGACTTTATGCCTCAGATTAAGATTGAACTAGATGATTTAGGAAATCCCTTCCAGGTCCAAGATTCCCCCATTTTGTGAAAGATTCCCTCTATAGCCAGTTCTTTATACAGCACTTTATAAGGGTAAAGCACTTTAAAATCATTAGTTTACTAATTAACTATATTAACAATGAGAATAAGCAGATTCCTCTGTGTTTATCGTGGCAATAGTGATTTCCAGTAAAACAACAGACCCTGAACTCAGATCACAAATGTAAACTCAGGTCACCCATACTTCTTTAGAGAAAGGACCCGAGGGATCTGCATACTTTGGGCACCCTTCTTGGGACTCAGACATAACACCCAGTCAATTTAGCATTCCTTGGGTAAAGAAAAACTCTCATTGCCTTGAACTTGCCAAGCACAGAATGGGGAATATTTAGACTGCTCCAAGTGATCTTAGCAGGTTCTTCCATTCAGTCCATAGGAAGGACCAATGGTGGAAGTCATTCTTTATTGATATAGTAGAAGGCAATCAACCTATTTATTGAGAGTATAGCTACTACCTATTTATTCCACTTGGTTGAACCAAGGTTATGAAGCTTTAGATAGCTGAAAATCTCTTTTTTCATATTTTAAAAATCTATGATTGTGATGGTAATGGGGTATAGTAGAAAGCATGACAGGGCTCTGGTCAGAGGACCAGGGTTCAAATGTGATGGTCTCTGAGACCTATATGCCTCTGTCTAAATCACTTAACCTCCATGAACTTCTAAAATGAGGGACCTGAAGTAGCTGCCCTAAAAGGCAGCATAGTAGAGGCAGCAAGAACAGAATTCAGAACCTGCTGCAGACACCCAACTCCAAGGTCAGTCATTGAATCTCTCTAGGTCTTTTAATTTATACATTTGTAAGATACAGACAATAACAATATTAAGTGAATTAATATTTGTAAAACATTTTGCCCATCCTGACATATAGTGAGCTACACACACACATTTATTCCCCCAACTACCTCACAAGCAACATAATATCTGTTTAGGTATCTATGTATACAAAACATGTAGCACTTCCTGCTATGCTGTAGTTATTGTTGTTACTATTATTATTACTATTATTCCAACCTCAAGGTTCTACACTTCCCACTTGGTGAATAATGACCCATAAGTAAAACACGTAGGGATCTAAGAGAGTGGTACGTGTTTACCTGGACATGCATGTACATGCAGCTGTCAAACTACTCACCCTTATGGCAGTAATCAAGTTCATAGAGCTCGATGTCTTCGGCTTGCTTCTCCCAGTGCACTAAGTAGTGTGTAATATTACCATTTGGCTCAGAGGGTGGTTTCCATTTTAAAATGATCTGGGATGAAGAATTGGAAACGGATATTGGATCTAATGGGACTGAAGGAACTGCAAATAGGAAGAAAACAAATTGGCAAAGATGACAAAAGATGGAATAGTCAATGTAGGTGGGGCTGCTGGAAAACAGGAATACTAAAACACTATTGGTGGGGATATGAACCATTTGGGAAATCATTTTGGAATTATAAGTGAAAAAATGACTAAGCTCTTCATTCATAACTTTTGGCCTAGAAATCCCACTACTGGGCCTAAGTTTCAAGAAAGCAAAAGACGGAAA
Source organism: Myrmecobius fasciatus (assembly GCA_023553655.1). NCBI lineage: Eukaryota > Metazoa > Chordata > Mammalia > Dasyuromorphia > Myrmecobiidae > Myrmecobius > Myrmecobius fasciatus. The sequence continues at coordinate 262,048 of JAJPUD010000882.1, forward strand.
GAAATGCCCCATATGAACTGCAATAATAATAGTAATACATTTGTAGTAGCAATAAATGGGGTGGGTGCCTATTGGGCAAAGACTAAAGAAACTAGTATATAAATGTAATGGAATGCTATTGTATCATAAGAAATGACAAGAAAAGCACGGGAAGATTTACATAAATTGATGCAGAATTTAGTGAGCAGAGACAAGAAAACAATGAACAAAATGACTACAATGATGTAAATAAAAAGATTGCTCCAATGAAGCCAGAAGCTGAGTAATTATAATTACTCCAATCAATCTTCACCTCCAAGGAGACATTAAGAGGTATCTTTCTCTCCCTTCAGCAGATAGCATGCAATGTCGCTGGGTGAGTTGATTTTATTAACTGTTTCTTTGGAATTTTTTAAAGGGAAGGCTTATTTGGTGTAGAGCAGGAAAGCTACTGAGAAATGCCTATGGTACAAAACCAAAAGGATACCAAAAAACCTATTTTAAAAAATGAGATGAAAATTACCATCCCAGTCATCATTTGCAAAGAAGTCCTTTCTTGGGTAGTTATAGCATAACATCAGTTTTCTCCAAGATGGCACAATGCCATCTTAGTTACATGGAGATAAAGATCATTCCAGAGAAAGGAACATTCTTAGGTTGAGAACTTTATCAATAATCAAAATCAGGAACATAACGAACAGGCAAAAAGTCTACAATGAAGTCAAGCTTTCCTCAGCTGACTGAATTCCAGTGTGCTTAGTTAGCCCAAGGAATATCTCCTTTTTTTTTTTTTTTTTAACAGACAATTTGTAACTCAAGACAATTTCCTCATTATGTTGAGTACTGGGGATGGGGGGAGAGGAAGCCTTGGGCTCAGTTGCAAATAGGTATATTAATAGAGGCTCTGCCCTTTGTGGACCGAATTACGGACCTGAGATAATCCTCTAAATGGTTTTTCATGTCCATGAAATGACAACTCACCAGTGGCATTGGTCTGGACATAAATGATTTCACTTTTGGCACCATATGTTCTCCGTTCATCAGAGAAAGTGACTAGGGTCTTCACAAAGATGGCATACTGGGTCCATGGCTTCAGGTTTCGCATCAACCACCCTGGGTGTTGATTCTGTGTCTTGGGATCATTCGATCTCACTGGGGGCTCAACATCAACCACTGTCCAGCTATTGGACCCACAGGCATCTTGGCCATCGAACTCAGTCACATTCTGGTAAGGCCTTGGGTAGAATACAAAGAATAAAGGGTTTTCTCAGTGCAAGACTGGCTAGTATCTGGTGCTTTCAGCCAGCAGCTGCCCAACTTGTCCAGGCTGAGATTTCTCTGTGGAGAAGACCTGGCTCAAACTCTGGAATTATGGTACTCTAGAAAAAGCAGGGCAACAAGTAACACCACTGTTACATCAAAAGTTTCTAAATACACAAAAAATTGGGAGTCTAGTCACTTTGGTCCTTCTATAAAGCAAATAAGAGTAGAGAACTTTGAAATGACAATCTGCAAACAAAATCAAACTCATATGCCTCTAGTTTACAACTCCTTTCTTTAAAAAGAAATAAGGACATTTGCCCTGCTTCAATCCTGCAATATCTCATCCCCTTCTGCATGATCTTGCAAAGATCCCTGACATTAGCTCACCTCAACAATCACAGCTGCCAGATCATCTGGCTATATTGACTTTAACTTATTAAGGGCCACTAATTAATAATAAACATCTATGTAACACTTTAAGGTTCATGAAGTGCTTTACAAATTGTTTCATTTTATCCTCTATAATCCAAGGAGGTAGGAGCTATTATCAGCTCCATTTTACAACTGAGGAAAGCAAGACTGATAAACTTAAGTGATTTGCCCAAAGTCACACAGCTAATAAGTGTTTGGGGTCACATTTAAATCCAGCTCTTCCTGATTCCAGTTCCAGCACTCTATACTATCAACTAGGTGATCCTTTACTCTTTTCTCTCCTAATCTTGGTTTGTAGGGATACTTTGTTCTGTCTTTATCTGTACAAAAAAAAATTCTCATGGGCAAAAAACCCCAAAATTATTCATTAAAAAAAAGCAAAATCATAATGGAGGTGGAGAGTACCATTATTATTATCTTATATATTGTATATATATATATTATATAAAATGGTATTATTATTACCATTTTACAAATGAGAAAACTGAGTCTCAGCAGTGTCAGGATTAAAATGCAAGTCTGGAATTCTAGCACTTTTTACTTTATGTTAGTTAGCCTGCCTCCTCAGTAAGACTAATGCATTCAAATTAGGACAGTGGATAGATTCCCAAGCCTGGAAGCATTAAGTTTCATCTTCTTAAATTCTAATCTGGCCACAGACACTAGCTTGTGTGACCCTAGGCAAGTCAATTAAGCTTTTTCGCCTCAGTTTCCCAATCTGTAAGTGAGCTAGAGAAGGAAACAGCACACTATTCTAGTATTTTTTCAGGGGGAAAAAACACCACCAAATGGGGTCATGAAGACTATGAAACAACTGAATGCCATCAATCCATTCAAACCATTCTAACCCCAAAGATAAACCACTGCTACTTAAGGAAAAGACCAGTATCTGACTTTTGACCTAAAAAGGGTTTCCAAAATCCCCATATTCCCTTTCTTCCATAAAGATTTCATGTCTCTGAATCAGGAGCCTATGATGGAGTTTAAAATTAAGAATTTTGAAAAATAATTTGGACGTCTACAAGAATTGGTCAGTACTCAAAAGGAATAGAGGATGGGGTGGGATGGGGGAAGTCCCATATTTACCACAATCTTTATAGCAGCACTTTTTTTGGGGGGGAAGGCAAAAATCTGGAAACAAAGTAGATGCCCATTGATTGGAGAATGGTTAAAACAACAGTGTGATGTGCATATTATTGCACCTGAAGAAAGCTCACAGCCAGCCTGCAATAGCCACTCTGGCTCCTGAACCAGAGACACTCTTTCATGTTCTAGAGGTTTTAACTCTTTCATCTCTGGAACTTCTGCCCCAGGACTCTGCTATCCTGATTGGTTACTGCCTCTTCTGGCTTCAGCAATGCTTGACTTCACTCCTTATTCTCCAGCCATCTTTATAAACTCAACCACGCCAAGTCATTTCCCCAACCCCATCCTTCAAATCAGGAACCATCTGTTAAATCCATTCTGCCCCTTCTTTCTGAAAGAAGTGGATCCATCCACTCAACTATAGACCCACTTGCCATCTTTCTAAATCAAAATACCAACTTCCTGGTCACTACTTCCCTCTATATATTGTTTTTCCTTATTAGAGTGCTCCCCTAGGGACAGGGACTCTCTTAGCTGTTGTATTTTCATCCCCCAGAACTTAACATAGAGCTTGGCATACAGTAAGCACTTAATAGATGCTTCTTTCTCAGAAATGGTGACTACGAAGAAGTCAGAGTAATATGAGAAGAAATATATGAATTGATGAGAAGAAAAGGAATTCACATCGTAATCCAAAATCCAACTCTAATGATCAAATATGGGACAGATGGCTATATACTTGTCTTTCTATTTTTTGAAAATTTAATTAGGGAATAAAGTGAGACAATAGGCACTTGATGAGTGAGCTGGGGAGTAGCAGGAAACCTTCAATTGTTTCCCTGTGCTTCCTCATAGTTTCCCAGCTGCATGCTTTTACTTACGCTTCTTTGTAGAACAGCATGAATCCCAAAAGGTCTCGGAAATCAGGAGGCCAATAAGGCTCCCACCTCAATAAGATCTTGTCATGAGAGGTTCTGATGGAAGAAAACTTGAGCCGCTCGTTTTCACCTGGGGAAATACAGGTACAAAAAGAGAATAAGCAGAAAAATCGGGGGGCTCTAGAAATTGCTCTGAGTATCTGTCAAAAGTGGTGATCCCCTGAAATCATAGACACAGTGGAAGGTAAGGTCTGAGATCAAATGTTAGGTTTGATGTTTTCTAGCTGTGTGACCCTAAGGCAGTCATTTATCTCAGACCTCAGTTTTCCCACAAGTAAAATGAATATAAAAAGCCTTTAATAACCTATTTCATGGGGTACAAAGGGGTTTTGAAATTATTTCCAATTCAATACAACATTTATTAGGCATTTTCTATGTATAAAAGCATCTGTTTTTAAATATACCACAGAAATGAACTAATTATTATTCATACTTTATATTTGATGGAATGCTTATTATAATTATCATTATTTTCATATTTGATGGGATATTTATTATTACTTCACTCCTTATTCTCCAGCCATCTTTATAAACTCAACAACAGATGTAGTCTCCCACGCTAAGTGTTACTTAGCAATGTTAATTGCTGTTAATAGCGATGTTAAGTTAAAATGATTAATGCTAGCATAATAATAATTAATTAGTCAGTGAGATGGCACAGTGGATAGAGTATGGATCTGGAGTCAGGAAAATTTGAGTTCAAAATTTGACCTCAGCCAGTTTCTAGCTATATGACTCTGGGCAAGTCATTTAAACTGGATGCCTCAGTTTCCTCATCTGTTAAAAAAATCTGTAAAATAATTACAGTACCCACCACCTACAGTTGATGTGATGATAAATTAAGATATCTATAAAGCAAACCTCAAAGCATTCTATTGTTCTCAGTTCCCATTCCTTGGATCATTGGTTTATAGGTAGAAGGGACCTGAGTCCAAACCCCATAATTCACACAAGAAGAAGTGGAGGTCAAGAGGGCTTAAGTGCCCCATTTAGCACATCTGATGAAGAATGGGTGGCACTGCAATGCAGAAATGGATTTCAGATCACCTATTCCTAGGATAAGTCACCAGCCACCTCTTGCTCTTTTGTGATTCGTGTTCTGCAGACTATCATGCAGAGGAACAAAAATGACTGGGTTTTTGTAAATAAAAGTGGCAGATCCCAGGATCCCAGATGCAGACAGAAGGGTCCTCAAGGGTTGGAGTCCAGCTCCTTCATAGGAGTTTCCTTACTGAAACCATCTCTAGGAAACTGTAAGCAGTAGGTCAGACTAGATTATCATGATGATCACTACATCTTCAGGCCTAATCCTTCAGCCTGCAGTTTAGAAGACATCATGACACAAATCTGAGCCCACAGGGTGGAAAAATCTGTTTTCTCCCTCTGTGGGGACCTGCTTCAAATATGTCAAACCCATTTAGTATCGAGGGCTTTGCCCTCTTCTCAATCACCCAGTCAAGTGGCATAGTGGCTAGAACCCTGGGCTGGGAGTCAGAACAACCTGAGTCCAAATCCAGCCTCAGATACTTATTAACTGTGAGACCCTGGGAATATCACTTCACTTCTTTCTACTTCAGCCTTCTTATCTGTAAAACAGGAATAATAGTACCTACTTCTCAGGGTTATGAAGATCAAATGAAATAATTGTGAAGTGTTCACACAGTGTCTGGAACGCAGTTAAGTGCTATTCTTTAGGTTTTTCAGTTATTTTTATTTTAGTTTAGTTTTTATTATTATTTTAGTTATTATTTTTTATTTTGGTTATTATTATTGATTATAAAGTATAGTAACTGGCATGTAGTAAGATTGTTTCCTTTATTCCTTTCTCTCTTTTCTTCCTTCCTTTTCCTTCCTTCTTTCTTTTCTTCCCTCCTTTCTTTTTTGCTTCCTTCCTTCTTTCCTCCTTTTATTTCTTCTTTTCTTCCTCTCTTTCTTCTTTCCCTCCTTCTTCCCTCAGTATTATCCTTGATTCCTCACTTTCAGTCACCCCACTTTATCCAATCACTTGGCCAACTCTGTCACTCTCCCTTCTTAACATCTCTATGTCTCTTTCCCCCTACTAACAGCCACCACCCTGGGGTAAAGATATTTTTCTTGTCGGTCTCAAATCTCTCCCCTCTCTAGTCTATCCTCAATTTGGCTGCCAAAAAGTTACCTTCCTCTGCCTCAATTTCCCCATCTATAAAAAGGGCATAATAAGACCTGAAGCACCTACCTCCCAAAGTTGCTGGGAGGATCAAATGAGAGCTGTAAATAAAACCCAGGACAAATTTTAAAGTGTTAAGTACATGTCTGTTATTATGATTAGTAGTTGTATTTTCAATTCTCAACTGAGAGGCCAAAATGTCCTCACTGGCAGTCCTTTCCCCACATCATCCAGGGACTCTGATTTTTTTGGACATTAAAAGGTGGATTGCTTTTTTTTCAATCTCCAATGTCTTCTCCTACTCCTGGCCATCCTTACACCCACTACCTGCTTCCAACAAAGAGTTGCATCAACATCTGTCTGAACAAATGCCCTCCCCCAGACACAGCTGCCAAGGTTGAAAAAAAGAAGCAGTCAGCCCACGTTCGGCTCTCTCAAGGCCCAAAGAAGGATGGATTCTCTGCCAAAGGCAGCTAGTTGACACAGTGGATAAAGCATTGGACTAGGAGTCAGGAAAATCTTTGCTCAAACTGGACGAGGCACTTAATCATCTGTTATCTGCCTCAGTTTCCTACTCTACAAAATGGGGATAATAATAGCACTTAACTTTCCTAGGATTGTGGTGAGAATCAAATGAGATAATATTTGTAAAAGGGTTTTGTAAGTCTTAAAAATGCTATATAAATATTAGCTATTACTGGAAATTGACTTATTCCCTTCCCAGATCACCCCTTTCCACAATAGCTCATGCCCTTCTCCACTGCCTTTGCCAATCCTCTCACTTGCCCATCTACTCCTTCACTCATCCCTTCCCCCTTTCATCTGGTCACCTACTCCTTCATATACTGTTCCTCCCTCATGTCAAAATGGAACATCTAGTACAAGCAAGGCCCCTTGGAGAGCAATGAATAGGGGAGGCACATGTCCATCCTGAAGCCCCAAGGAGCCTGTTCCTTTTCTTTCCTAACACTCCAATTAACCAAGTATTAAACAAACAGCAAGAGACTTCTACAAGACTTCCGAATAATAAATAAGAGACCCAGGCTCATAGTGTTCTTAAAGAGTAAGCAAGTGGGTCCCACTAGAAGAGGAAATTCTGCCCAGGGTTACATCATTCCCTCAGCAGCCTCAGAGATCCCACTCTGAAACTAAGTCATCTGGGGCAGCTAGATGGCACAGTGGATAGAGCACTAGCCCTGAAGGCAGGAGGATCTGAGTTCAAATTTGGTCTCAGACACTAAACATTTCCTAGCTGTGTCAACTTAGGCAAGTCACTTAACCCCAATTGCCTCAGCCAAAAAAAGAGAGAGAGAAGGAAAAAAAAACTAAGTAGCTACCTTCCCTAGCAAATGAGGTAACGAGAGAGGAGAGTCCAAGGCAGCATCAGGGTTAGGGCATTTTTACCACGCCCCTCCATCAGAGGACCAGCCCCTCTGCTTCGGGTCAATCCTTGACTCAAGAAGCTTCCGTCGCTCCGTATTGCATCTCAGAGAAAGTATTTGGCGTTTTTATTTGATTGATGTCTTCTGTCTTTAAGAAACCTACATTTCCCACTGAATCTATCTCCCATCCCCTCCCAGAAGTTCATCCCTTATAATCAAGAAGGAAAAAAGAGGAAGAAGAAATAATTTCAGGAAAGCCAACTATAAAAATGTACAGTGCTTCACACATGGTTCCCCACTTCTACAAAAAGCAGTGGAAGGCTCCTTCTCCCATCTCTTCTTGGGGCCAAGTTTGCTCCTTCATCATTTCACATCTGTTTGGGATTTCAAGGCCCTCAATCTTGTGGCAAAGTAGCCTTCAAAACTTACTTCAAATGATTTCCCCCGATGCACTGTTTTAGCCAAACTGGTCTGCTTCCTACACCCCAAACAAAATACTTTCCCCCTCCCACTGCTCAACCTGCTCCAGTCTGCCTCCTGACATCTCCAGCTCTGGTCCACCTGCTGCTGCTGCCTACAGGAAGCTTTCCAGGATTCCCTCAGGTGTATGGATTCTCCCTATTCTACCCCATTTTGGATGTATGTCTTTATATCTGAGAGGCAGATGCCTCGGTTTGATGAACAGAGAGTGGACCTTTGAGTCAAGAAGCTCTTGGTGTAAATCCTGCCTCTGGCACATAATGGCTGCGTGACTAGGGAATCGTTTTGCCCAACAGGGATTTCAATAACATTATAAACTGCAGAGGAGACAATGAGCGGGGAGCAGAGAGAGTTTGGTATCGGATAGATGTGAGTTCAAATCCAGTCTCAGATATTTAATAACATCTACTTTGCATGGCTGTTTGTGAGGCTCAAATGAAGTAACATTTATAAAGTGCTTAACACAGTGCCCAGCACTACATAAATATTTAAATATATAATGTATACATAATATATAATATACATTTATATATTATATAACATAAACATATATTTAAATATATAACATCTATTTAAATATTTATATGTAAGATCTTACCTCCTTCAGGCCTTTTCTGCACCTTTCCTCCCCCCAATCTCTCACCATGTAGTGCCTCCCATCTACTCTCTCTATATATATCTTCATTGTATATTTTTTTTCCTCGAGGCAATTGGGGTTAAATGACTTGCCCAGGGTCACACAGCCAGGAAATGTTAAATGTCTGAACTCAGGTCCTCCTGACTTCAGGGTCAGTGCTCTATCCACTGAGCCACCTAAGCTGCCCCTAACTCTGTATATATCTTGTAGGTATCTAGTCGTTTTCATGTTGTCTTTCCCATTGGAGTGTAAGCTTCTTGAGGGCAGCAGTACCTAGCCCAGTATCTGGCACATAGTAAGTGATTAATAAATGCTTGTTGACTAAGTGACTGACTTTATCATGCTAAGAATGTCTTATGATACCATGGCTAAGCCTCCTCACTGGCTTCTCAATGGCCACTGCCAACATGGCTCTCAATGTGGAACTGAAGGAAGACTAATGGGAGACAACCTCCCACTTTGAGGGATGAGCCCAGTGTCCTCACTCCCCCAAGTCATGCCATCCTTTTACCCCTTGTAATTAACAACTAATATTGACATGCTCCCCTAAGATTCATCACAGTATCTCAACTGAGCCAACTAATAACTCTATGGCAGAAGAAGGACAGGTAATAAATACTCCCACTGTGGAGATGAGCAAACTGAGGTTTTGGAAGGTAAATGTATTTCCCAGAACCACAGAGTGAGTAAATGCAGAAGTGAGAATTGAACCCAGATCTCTTTTTATTCCAAGCCCAGTTCTACATCTGCCATGGTACTAGTCATTTTGGGAGAGTTCCTAGATAGGCAAGCCCTACCCTCCACCCAGCCACGCAGGCCATCCAAACCAAGTCTTACGTACAAGAAGCTTGGTCACCATTGGTCTTCAATGCAATATCATTCTTCTCCTGCCGGCCCTTTGTCCCAGAAACTTCTTCCATTCTGTGGATTTCAGACAGGCAGAGTTTGGGGTTATAGTGGAAGAAGAGCTTCCCTTTAGCGATGGTGAGGTTGTGTTTGCTCCAGTCCCATAGCTGTCTTAAGTTCTGATTGTCCAGGGCATAGAAGGAGTAGTTCCTATGGAAGCGAATACAAGGAAAGGGAAAAGGTAACTTAGATCAGCTCAGCTGGGAAGTGTGGCCCACCCTCTCCAGGCTTAAACAACTTTTACAGGCTCCTAACAAATCTTCCATCCATTGAAAAGGCAAGCAATAAGATACCCATTTTAAAAAAAAAAAAAACTTATTTAAAAACATTTTTGGATTTTGACTCTCAAAATAGATGTGTACATCTCAAAGGTCTATATTTGTCCATGGGGTTGCAACCTCCCCAGTCTGATCATGGTGCTTAACAGCATAATGAATGGTCTTTGAAAGTCACTGGGATTTAGTCAGCCCAAGTAATGAGCCTCATCAAACTTAACTAAGACAGTTCTCCAATGACCCAAAGTGTGTCAGCAAGTCCTGTCCGTAAAGCCTTTCAAGCCTGGCAAGATCTTTGAGAGGCATTTTTATGGTATAGCCATTGAGAATCACTGAAACAAGACACCAGAGGAGAACCTCAGGGGGGCTGATTTATATGTAGAAATCAGTGTGTACACGTATAAGTGCACCCATACGTACATGTACATGCATGTACAATGCACACAGACACACGGTGTGCATATATGTGTGTATTTTTTGGTTCTGATCTATAATATCATTGGGCAACTAAGTGACATCTTAGATAGTGTTGAAGCTGACTTTGAATCCTGCCTCAGTACCTGGTCACAGGACCCTGACAAGCCTCTTAGAGAACAACATATGTATATACTTTGAAGTGGGTCTGTATATATACTTGCATGCATATACATAGATCCAGTTCTCCATATTTCACACATGTCTACAAAAGGGACAAAGGATCTTTGGAAGAGTCCCAGAAGGTCACTCTCTTTAAGGTTCAGCCCAGGGCTCAATTTCTTCTCAAGGTCTTCCTTGATCCACTCACTCCAGTAAGCTCCATTTCCTGACTTACCTGTGTATATGTTATTGCCCCTAAGAAAGTCATATGTTCCTTGAGGGAATGAACTGTTGTGGTTTGGGTTTTTTCCCCCTTTTTATCTCTAATACTTAGTACTTAAATGCTTCTTGAATTGAACTGAACTGAAATTAACTGAATCAAAATGATTCTTATGTATCAGTACCTGAGTGAGTTGGGGGTCCATGAGTTTATCTTTATAGACATGATTAAAATACGAGTTCCCGACTTTCTGGGAGACTCCAATCAGAACTACTTCAAGTTCATTCCCCCAAATAGTTAAGGAAACTTTTAAAAGGATATCCCCTACTTAAAAACCTCATAGTACTTTCCAAACCCCCACTCTCTAAACATACACATGGAGCCAGCGCTCCATTCAAAAGTCCACAGTTCAGAGTGCCAAGAAGACAAGCTTACCCGATTTCCAGAGACTCCCCCCGAATGAGGTGCAGCTTCCGGAAGAAGGAGAGGGATACTAAGGCATAGGAACGGCGGATCTTAAGGTACCCTGTGATCTCTTCAATCAAACCCAAATTGGCTTCTAGTTCAGCTGCTATGTTATCTGGAAGAGGGAAAGGGAGAACACATCATCAACAAGTAACAATCGTTAAGTCTTCCTCTATGAATATTGACACAAATGATTTCTACTCAGCTCTAATTTCCTCATTATCTGTGATATTAAATAGTCTGGTGGAGCATATCCAGGAGGTAGCAAAATGGCCAGAAAATTAGCGAGTGGTCACATGGTAGAAGTTTCATGGGCTGTCAGGGAGAACCTGGCTTTGGAATCCTGGCTCTGCTACTTGACACTGGACTTTGGGGAGATCCTTTGGTGTTCAGGATGTAGGTAATAGCCAGCCTTGTGGAAAGCACTTTCTCAACTGTCTAGTACTAGAGAAAAGCAAGGTCTTCCTTGATCCACTCACTCCAGTAAGCTCCATTTCCTGACTTACCTGTGTATATGTTATTGCCCCTAAGAAAGTCATATGTTCCTTGAGGGAACTGTTCTGATGTCCAAGACTTCTCACCAGGGCAGGAGGGACCTCCCAGGCTGTCAAGACCATCCTTCCTACCCCCTTTCATTTATTTATAAGCACCATACAGAGCCGGCACCTAATAAATGTTGGCTTGGACAGAACTCCCATGCCCATGCCATTTCCCAGATACTCACTGCCACCACGGATGTTTATGACTAGGCTCCCATTGATGACGGTGCAT
>JAJPUD010000882.1:284033-318612 GCA_023553655.1 Myrmecobius fasciatus
TCTCTCTCTCTCTCTCTCTCTCTCTCTCTCTCTCTCTCTCTCTCTCTGTGTGTGTGTGTGTGTGTGTGTGTGTGTCTCTCTCTCTCTCTGTCTCTCTGTCTGTCTCTCTTTCCCTCCCCCCCTCTACCCCTTATTCCTTTGCTAGTGCAAAGACCAGACTCAGCAGGAAGGGTCCAATACATCCACCCTGTGTGCTTTCAATTCAGCTGCCTTCAATTGGACAAGCATTTACTAAACACCTCCCATAGTGCAAGGCACCATGCTAAGTGCAGGGGATACAAAGACAAAGTAAAAGTCTCTGATTTCAAGGAGTGTAACATTGTATCAGAGAAAACACCATAGACAGAAATGAATGCAAAGTGCATTTGGAGTATTACAAGGTAATCTCATAGGATGAAGCCCCCCTGCCCCCAGTAGGGTGGGGAGAGGGTTAGCAACTAGGAACGGGAAGGTCCTGGGCTTTAGAGGAAGCCAGACATCCCACCAGGTGGAGGCAAGGAGCGAATGCATTTAAGATATGGGGGAGGATCTTGTGGCAAAGTCACCAAGGCTAAAGATGAATGTTGAGCCCTGAGAACAGTAAACAGACCAATATGGACTAGAATTTATTCTTATTATTCTTATTATTATTATTACTGCTGAGGCAATTGGGGTTAAGTGACTTGCCCAGGGTCATACAGCTAGGAAGTTGTAAGTGTCTGAGACCAGATTTGAACTCAGGTCCTCCTAACTTCAGGGCTGGTGCTCTTCTGGACTAGAATTTAACAGAACGGGTGTGTATGTGAGAAGGGATAATATAAATAAAAGATAAAAGCCAAACTAGGAAAGTTGTAAAGACAAAAGAATGGTTTTTGTCAATTACAATAGAGGCAATAGGGAGCCACTGATGATTTTCAGGAGAGGAGAGACACTTGAGAAGGGGTCGCTTAGAAACAGACTGATCAGTCACTACACTAATCCAGGTGACAGGCAGTAAAGGTCTAACAAAGGCAGAGAACACCTGAGTAGAGAGAAAGAACAAATGCAAGAAATGTTGACAAAGTAGATGAAAGATACAGAAAGGGGGGGAAAAACCCTTTTCCTCCAGAGTGGGATTAATTCCTGTTCTGCCACTGGGCAAATTCAGGGCCTGTTAGATCATAGGACCACTGACCTCCAGCTGGAAGGAAAGTGAGAGATCATTTGGTTTTTACAGATGAGAAACTGAGGCTCAGGGATGTTAAGTGATTAGCCCTAGGTCACATGGAAATAAGAGTCAAAGGCAGGATTTGAACCCAGGTTCTCAAATGTCAAGAGTCAGTTCTCTTTCCACAATCCATTCTGTCCTCATCCCCCACCCACCACAATGTCCATTCATCAGGGCCTTCCAGGCCAGTCAGAAGTTTGCTTACATGCAAAATGCCTACCTGAATCTAGAAAAAAAAAACAAACACACACAGCTTCTTTGGTGACATAGTACAAACTCTCAGCACTAAGGTGAACCCATGCTTTCCTCTTTGGTCCTTTCTATAGCTCCAGACTTTCTAGAGTTCGAGCAGATCAAGGCAGCTGGAAAATCAGGGGTCTGTTGTGTTTGCTGCCCAGAAAAGCCCTGGATGGTGAGTGGGATGGACAAAGCTCCAAACTGGGGTCACAAGCTGATATTCACTACCTACTGAGCAGGGCTGAGGGCAAAGTGCTTCCTGTTCTTGGGCCTTGATTTCCTCATTTCTAAAATGGGAAAATAATCTCTGCCATGCCTTTCATCCTCGGCTGCTTAAAGGATTAAGGGAGATGAGGTATAATAGCAAAAATAATGTCTCCATTTCAGGTTTATTTTAAGGATTATTATTAATAACACTTTAAGGCTTATTATTAATAACAATAATGGAATGATAATAGCTTGCACTGATACAACTCTTAAAGAATTTTTCTTTTGCTAAGGCAATTGGGGCAGGGTCACAAACTAGGAAGTATTAAGTGTCTGAGGCAGGATTTGAACTTAGGCTACAGGATGGGCACTCTATCCACTGCACCATTTAGCTGCCCCTGATATAATTCTTTAAGATTTACAAACCATTCTACAAATATCTCCTTTTATCCTCACAAATAAGGTAGTGCAGGGGCAGCTAAGTGGTGCAGCGGATAGAGCACCAACCCTGAAGTCAGGAGGACCTGAGTTCAAATATGATCTCAGACACTTAACATTCCCTAGCTGTGTGACCCTGGGCAAGTCACTTAACCCCAAATGCCTCAGAAAAAAGCAAAAAAAAAAAAAAAAGTAAGGTAATACCATTTTTATCCCCATTTTACAGGTGAGGAAACTGAGACAGACAGCTTAAATGGTTTGCCCAGAGTTACATAGCCAGCAAGTATTGGGGGTTTAATTTGAACTTGGGCCTCTCTGATTTCCAGGTTCAGCTTCATCCATTGGAGGCACTTATTTGCCTATCAGCTCTACCAAGATATTGCCAAATGTCTTCACAATGACCCTAGGAGGGATGTCAGGGCATACAGAGAAAATACTCATCTCAGAAAGGAAGATAAGTGGGATTCAATGAAGGGATGCACCTGTGGGCACAAGCTAGGAAGTGGGGGAGGAGCAAATCCCAGCCAGACCTGGCCACTGAGTCCAGGGGACCACCCACTCTGGCCTGCATGTCCTAGTGCCCAAAGGGACTCTTCTTAGGTCCACCTGGAATAGAGGACCCTCAGATTGTTGGATTCCCCTGGGGAGCATTTTCTTTTTTCTTTTTTTAATTAAAGCTTTTTATTTGCATAACATATGTATGGGTAGTTCCTCAGCATTGATCTTTACAAAGCTTTCCGTTACAAATTTTACCCCCAGTCCCCTCCCCTCCCCTAGATGGCAGGAAGTCCACTACATGTTAATAATGTTAAAATACTTGACAAGTTGTTGCACAAGAAAAATCATATCTACAAGAAAAACAAATCAGAGAAAGGAAACACAATGCAAGCAAACATCAATAGAGAGCATGAAAATGTTATGTTGTAGTTGGGGAGCATTTTCAATGTCAGTACATCTGTACAATTGGGCCAAATACACGTGATATCCCTAGAGACCAGGAACCTGAGTGGCTGAGTGGTTGGGAGTGTGGAGATCTCCTTTCTATTTCTCCATCTCCTCCAACCCACCCACTCTAGGTGATTTATATGTCTGCTCATTGTTTAGAGATGGTGGGGCTTAGAGGACTAGGCTTGGTGCCTGGAACACTTGGCCCTGATACCCACTGGCTTTGGGACCACCAGCACAGATCTCAAACTCTCTCAGTTTTAAGCAACTCTCTTATTTCTTATTTCCTTCACCAATAAAATTGGAATCCATGTTCTCTTCACCAATAAAATTGGAATTCATGCTCTCTTCATTTGTTATCAATCAATAACCACTTAATAAATGCCAGGCACTGAGCTGAATGCCAGGGCTACAGAGACAAAAAATGAAAGTTATCCTCTGCTCCAGGAACTTAAAGTCTACCACAGTTTAACAGAAGGGAGGTTACATTTCAGTAACACTATAGACAAATAAAACAACTCGGAAAGACGTAAGAACTGGAATTGGTACAAGGACCAATCAGGATTCCAAAGCACTCATGATGAAACATGCTATTGACCTCCTGATAGAGAAGGGATGGATTCGGAGTAGGCTGAAATATTTTATTTGGACATGGCCAATGCAGGATTTATTTTGTTCGATTATACGTATTTGTAACAAAAGTTCTCGCTCTGGAACATCCTCCTTCCCAATGCCAGCCTCCCACTGGTGAGTTCCGTTTGGAGCCTTATTTTGGGGACAGGCTGAGAACAGTGATTGTGTCTCAATCACCTCCTAAATGTGACTCTCTGGAGTCACATACCCACCATGCTCCCTTTGGGGTGCTTCCCTTCCCTTCCCATTCTCCTCCTACCTTCCTTCCACCATTAGAATGCAACCTCTTAGAAGACAGGGGCTGTCTATTTTTGCTTTTACACAATGTCTGGCACATAGGGAGGCCTTGATAAATGTTTACTGCTTTTTGCCTTTTCCCCCCAATGAGGATGAAGGGGATAGGGAGGAAGAAGAGAGAAAAAATACATTTTCATTCATTGGAAAAAGTGAATTTCAGAAATAAATTTTAAAAGACGAAAAAAAAACTTTTAATTAAAAAAGAATGGAGTTTCCATCCATTGGACTATGTTAAACCCTGAGATTAGGTACTGGATCCTTGTATTGAGCAGTGTTTTATATAGGAATTCTAATTTCTGGTTGTCTGACTTCATTACCTGGAAATCCTGTCACATGAAATATTAAGGAGAAGCTAAAGGAGCCAGGAGCTGCTCACAAGTGACTCTGGACAAGCTGCAGAAGCTCTCTTTCAGTGACCTTAAGCAAGTTCCAAATTTTGAGATAGCCAGGCAGATGTTGGTCAATGTCACCAGAAACCCCTCACAAGCAGCTTTCCACACTAGCAAAAACCAAGCCCAACCAATGTGCTAGATGCACTCCCACTTCACACATGGTTATGGAGTGGTTACTATGTACAGGGGACTGTGCAGAACACCCAAAACACCAGAGAATTCATTTCTCAGAGCCAATATGGCAAGGGGAGGGGAAAGAAGGAGGAAAGGAAAAGGGAAGAATTTTGTTAAGCAGGTGTGCCTACTATGTGCCAGGTGCTGTGCTAAGCTTTCCAAATATCTCATTTGATCCTCATAACTACAGGGGAAAGGTAGGTGGTAGGTGCTCAATTATAACCTCCCCCCATTTTAAGATGTGGAAACTGAGGCACTCCAAGGCTGAGTGACATGATCAGAACCACACAGCTAAAGGGTTTCAGATAGGTCCTCCTGATTCCAAGTCCACGCTCTATGTGTTGGGCCACCAAGTTGCCTCAAAAGGATTCTGTGAACTTGGACCAGGGAGGAAAGTACATCTTTATTTTAATATAAATGGCTTCCTTTTACAGTTTTTTGCATTTTATTTCATGCATTTTAAAACCTGGTTTTATAGGTTTTGTTAGACTGTCTGCCCAGGAGCATAGAACACAAAAAAGGGTAAGAAGCCCTGAATGAGCAGGGTTATGGCTGCCGTATTACAGGGGAAGAAACGAAAGCTTACAGCTAAAAAGTGTCAGAAGCAAAATTTGAATCCACTGCTCTCCACTCCAGGTCAGGTCAGCCCTCTAACCACATTTTATACCATGCTGCCTAGATATAGTTTTGGATCATCTGGTTGTTGATTAATTTTCCTGACTTCCTTTAAGTCCCAATTAAAATCCCACTATGTACAGGAAGCCTTCCCCAATCCCTCTTAAATCCAATGCCTTCCCTCTGTTAATTAGCCCCCATTTCTCTTGCATAGACCTTCTTCTGTATATATTTGTTTGCTTGTGATCTCTCATTAGACTGGAAACTCCTGGAGAATAGGGGCTGTCTTTTCTCTCTGTCTCTTTCTCCCTCCTTCCTTCTCTCCCTCTCTCCCTTCTTCCTCTCTCCCCTCTCCCTTTCCTTCTCTTCCTCTCTCCCTCTCCCTTTTTCCCTTCTCCTCTATTCCTCTCTTTCCCCTCCCTCTCTCCCCTCTCCTTTTCTCCCCTTTCTCCTTCTCCCCCTTTCCCCTCTCCCTCTCTCCCTTCTCCTTTTCTCCCCTTTCTCCTTCTCCCCCTTTCCCCTCTCTTTTCCTCTCTCCTCTCCCCTCTCCTTTCCCTCTCCCCTCTCCCTTCTCCCTCTCTCCTCTCTCCCCTCTCCTCCCTTTCCCTCTCTCTTCTCTTCCCTCTCCCCTCTATTCTCTCCCTCTACCTTCTATTCTCTCCCTCTACCTCTCTCATCCTTATTGGTTAGCACAGTGCCTGGAACATAGAGGAGCTTAATATACATTTATTGATTGATTGCATTCAGTCGACCTGGGTTTGAAGCCCAGTTCTCCTACTTAGGGAGTCAGGAACTCATCTTCAATAGTTTAAATCTTGCCTTAAACACTTACTAGCTGTGTGTGACCCTGGAAAGTCACTTTACCCTGTCTGCCTCAGTTTTTTCATCTATAAAATAAGATGCAGAAGGAAACATCAAATCAGTCCTCATTTTTGTTGAGAAAGCCCCATATGGGGTTACAAATCATTGAACACAACTGAAAAACCCAACTAAACACAAACTCTCCTACTTAAAAGCTATATGACAAAAACACTTAATAAATGTTTGTTGATCGACTGCTTGATGTTGGGAAGGTCACCTCCCCTCTCTGAACCTCAGTTTCCCCATCTGTGAAATGAGAAGGATGGCTTAGATCTCCTCTAAGGTCGATGCTAGATCCTGTGATGCAATGATCCTGTGAAATGGGAAGAAATAGTGGTGTCCCCATAGGGCCTCCTGTGGGAGGTTCCCAGGCCCCACCTTCTCGCCTTCTCCCTTGGCCCCAGGGCTGGGCTGTCCTATTCTCTCAGCATCAAGGCTGCTCCCAGGATCCCCCAGTTTTCTCAGAATTTCTGCTGGGACTCCCCCTCTTCCTTGATGTCTCAGAGCCCTCAGGAGGTTAGGAGGTTTTATTTATTTGTTTTATTGTGTTGTGTTTTGTTCTTAATTGCCGTGGCTAGAGGAAAACAGACAGGTTTAAAATAACAACATAAAGGGCAAAGTTACAAAATTACAAGCAGACTTAGTGACTACTCTGAGCTGGCCAATGGCCCAGCGTCTGGGGCCCCCCAGCTGATTGGACTTGTAGCCACTCCCATTTCTATAGTGCTTGAAGTTGGCAAGGTTCTTTCTTCATCAACCTCTCCCTCTTCCCAAGTCCAATCACTTGCCAAGCTCTGTACAACCACTATTCAAAACATCCTTCCCCTTTTTCCTTCTGCTTCTTCTGTGGCCCTAGTTCAGGTGTCTTTTTCCTAAGTGGTTTTCCTTCCTAGGGTCTTTCTTTTCAGATGAGTTCTTCACACACTTACTAATCCCTGTCAGATCATTTCACTCTCTTTCTCAAGGACCTTCCAGGGCCCCTTATGCTTCCTCTCTCCCTTCTTCTCCCCTCTCTCTCTTCTCCAGATTAAAAAGCAAAACACAAAACCAAAAATCTTCAGTCTGATCTTCCAAGTCTTTAAGAATAGGGCTGCAATACTATTTTCACCTTTTTTCCCCCTTTGTTTGCATTTTCTTTCTCATAGTTTTTTATCCCTCTGATTTTTCTCCAGGTCTAAGTCTCAGTTTTCTTATTTATAAACTAAGCATAATAATATCTATTACCTAATTTATAAGGGTATTTTGATGACACAAAAGTATAATGATGTAAAAGTACTCTATAATGTATGTTATTTTTTATTTTTATATTATATATTATTATATAGTTTTATTATTAATATACTACCTCTGGGGTACCCGTTCTCTAAGCAAAGGTTAGATGAATATTTGTCGGAAAAGATCCAGGGCCAAGCAGAAGTTGAAAACTTTTTTTTTTTTTTTTGCAACAGATCCCATTGGCAGACAGGAAGAACTCAAGATTATATGTGCAATAATAGTCATTTGTTTCTTTCTGTTATAAACCTACATTCATTTAGGAATATGAGTTAGGAAATGATTCTTAAGGTTAGAGAATTTAGGTAGTCTAATAATGTTTGCAGGAAGCCTTTCATCATCTCTCTTAATTATTCTCAATTTATCTTGTTTGTAGCTTATTTTTACTTAGTTGTTTCTATGTTTATAGACATACAGAGTGAAGGTAAAGGGCTGGAGCAAAATCTATGCTTCAGATGAACAAAGAAAGGCAGGGGTAGCAATCCTTATCTCTGATCAAGTAAAAACAAAAATAGATCTAGTTGTTTCTATGTTGTCTCCTTCATAATACTGTGAGCTGCTGGAGAGTAGTCACTGTCTTTTTACCTTTGCATCTTCAACAATTAGTCCAGAGTCTGGCATTACATTGGCACTTAATAAATGTTGACTGATGGATTTGACTGCAAAGTGCCTTCCTTATTACTACTCTGTAATATTGGTTGTACAGTATTACCTCCATTTTACATACAAGAAAAATAGAATGAACAGAAACAAATGAACAACAACAGCATCAACAAGAAAAAAACCCACTCACACACATTTAGTTATCCAAAAATAATGGTGGGGACAGGTTTTTTTTCCCTTCTCAAAAAAATTTCTTAATTGGAATATTTCAGTATTCACAGCTCACATCCCAAATATGTAAACAAGGGAGCCACGATGGTCTGCAGCAAAGAGTTGCTTTTGAAAAATGTAGAGCTAAATATTTAACTAATAGACCAAAATGGCTCCAGAGTCTCACCAAATAACCCACTTGTTTTCGAAAAACGGTTAAGATTATTTTTTCCATCCTCTCAAAGGAGGACCCCAGGACTTTGAACTGGAATTCAATTCAACAAACAGTTAGAAAGTACCTACTATGTGCCATGCATTATGGGCTTAAAAAGACAAAAATGTTGTCTCTGTTCTCAAGGATTTTATGTTCGATTGGGGGAGCAAACATATATACATCAATGTATACAAAATGTCTACAAAGTGACATGGTCATATCATTTAATTCAAAATATATACAAAGTACTTTTGAGAATCTTAAAGATCAATTACACTTGGAACCCCAGATCAAGCCTCCATTTCTTTTCATAGAAGATGAAACTGATAGAATCTTTTTACATATTGGAGTTTCATAAGTTCTTAAAACTTTGAGGATGAGGTACAAAGAACTATTGTATGCTCTTCTAAAACCTTGAAAATGGACAATTGCATTCATCATCCCTCATCCTGCAGAAATCCAGTACTCAGAAATCAGAGGAGGAAGGGAGCTGAGAAAACCTCTAATCCAAATGCCCTTACTTACAAAGGAGTAAAATGAGATCCAGAAAGGGAGAGGGACAAGTGATAATTGGAAGAACCAGGACTAGAAGGGGGTGGGGAGTGGGATTGGTTCCCTGCTTTTTGCTACTGGCAAGTAATTCTTAGCCAATAACCTTTGTAAAGCCTTTTCTGAACTTAGATTGGGGTGGGCACTGACGGAAAGGGGACAGGTGAACACTGTAAATTTCAGCTGGAAAAGGCTTATTACAAATAAGGAAGTTAATGGTCACCTTAGTCAATAATCACAATAACCAAGGAAATGACTTTTAACCCAAATCTTGATCAGCAAAATTTAACAGCTTTAAAAAAAAAATTCTCTTTCCTTAAAAAAATAAAGTAGGAAAAAAAAACCCCTAACCAGTGATTTTAGGTTGGTTGGCTTGTTAGTTTTTGTTAAGTGGGAAGGTATTTTGCCAGGGGTTAAAAGACTTATTTACCCCAATTCTACCGTGCCTTCATGTGTGATGTTGGGAAAGTGCTTTTCCTCTCTGGAACTGTTTCTCATGATCTTTCATCTCTCTGATTCTGTGATCTTTCCATCCTCATTTAGTCGTTATAAAGAACTGAGAACACTGAGGCTGGTGAAACAGGGGCTTGGAAGCACTGCTCTCTGACAAGAAGGAGGAAGAAAAGCTGAGGAGGTAAGAGGAGGAAAAGAGGCTGCAGAAGCACCCTATGCCCCTTTGGCGAGAATCCCAGGAGACACCGAGCAGTCACTTGACCTTGTTGAGGCTCCTCATCTATGAAATGAGTGTGGCTCAAATAGCCTCAGAGCTCTCTTTCAGATCTTAATCTACGATCCCCAGAAGAAAAGGGGAGGGGAGGAGAAGGAAAAAAGGAGAAGGAGAAGGGAGGAAGAAGGTAGGGAGGGAAAAAGAAAGGGAGAAGGGAAAGCTTGAGGGATCAGGGAAACAGAGGTGAACACACAGGATTTCAAAGTCCTGCGGGAGTTTCTCTATTCCATGTGAAGTTACATGGTACCCCTGACTCCGCAGCCCAGCGGCCTGTACTGTATTTGGAAGGGGGCCGAGGGGCTACGGTCCTGGTCTCGGCGAAGCCATGGTCCTATCCAGAGCAGGAAAACTCGGTATAAGAGATCGGGATCGGCCCCAAGCAGCCAGGACCGAGTAGGGGCGAGAAGATCGGAGGAGGGCCCGATTTCGAGGAGAAAGGTCCTATTCCTGTTCCCTGCAAAGGGGCAGAGAGGCTGGCTCGGGCACTGGGGCCCCGGCTGGAAGCCGAGCCTCCCCCCGCCCCCGCAGTCCCAGAGACTGAGCTGCGTTAGCCTGGCTCCCTCCCCTCCCTTCCCCTCTCCTCCCCTCCTCTCCCCACTCCTCCCCTCTTCGGCTGATCTGCCCAGTCCGTAAACTCCCGGATCCAGGCCGGGAAAGACGGCCGGCCGGAGAACCGCCCTCCCCCGGAGCCAATGCCAGCAGGGCCTGGAGCCCGGAGCCACTGAGCGCCCCGCGGGGCGGAGGGAGCAGCCCCAGCTTAACCCCGCGCTGGCCGAGCTGGCTGGCCCGGGGAGCCCGCCCCGGCGCGCAGGGCATCAGCTGCCCGCCCCAGGTCCGGGCGCGCAGACCTAAACACTGCCTCCTTCAGCAGGGGGCCGCCTTCTAAGGAGTTGCCCCATGCCCCGCACCTCCTATCAGGGGATCGTGAAGACGCTGCCTAAAGCACCTGACGCCGGAGTCCCGAAGGGTGTCGCCTGTGCGCAAGGAGCACAGGGGTTCTGGGTTCAAGTCCCCGGCCCAGGCGCTGAGTCCCGGCGTCATCTGGGGGCAAATCACCCTCCCTTTCTTGTTCACCAGATTCTCCTCCGCAAGGGAGAGTTGGACGGCAGCTCTCACTCGCCGTACCATTGGTGGCCCGTATAAGGGGCTGAATTCAAAGACGACCGATCATCCGCCATCCTCCAAGGGAGGAAACTGAGGCTGAAACGGGGAGTAGAGGTGAAAGGATCGGTTCAAGGCCGTCCAAAAAGAAGGGGCAGAAGCTGATTGGGTCATGGATTTAGAACAGGAAGGGGCCTTGGAGGCCATTTGGGCCGAGCCCCTCACTCTACAAATGAAGGTCCCTTAGGAAGTACAAGACCTTGGCTAGGAAGCCAGGTCCTTGAAGTCCAAATGAAGTCCTGCCTCCCCGGGGCCTGCCGGGCTCCTGATGCCCAGTGTTAAAAGCTCCCTCATCCTCCCAAATCCAATCCAACAAACTCGACCTATGATTTCATTGGTATAGTGAACTCCTTGGGGGGAAAACAGCCTTTACTAATGCAGGTCAGCACCTGTTCAGCTATTTACAGTCTTAGAGAGCTGCGTTGGGTGGGACTTGGCTCTGGGCCTTCCCGACTCAGAGAAGTCTCTCCCAAAGGTGGTCGATGAGGATAGGATGCCTCTACCAACAAACATGTATTAAGCACCCACTGTACATAAGCTGGAGGTCATATTAATATGCATGAATAAATGGAGGGATAATAAATATGTAAACAGATATAAAACTACAAGCTAATTTGAAGAGGGAGAAAGCACAAGAATATATAAGGCTTACTACGTGCCAGACACAGTGGTAAGCATTTTACAATCATTATCTGATTTGATCCTCACAAAACCCTATGAGGGAGGTGCTATTTTTATCTTCATTTCGAAGATGAGGAAATTGAGACAGACCAGAGGTAAAATGACTTGGCCAGGATCACACAGCTAATAAGTGTCTGGGGCCACATCTGAATTCAGGGCTTCCTAACCAGACCTGGAGCTTGTGCAAATGCAAGGTAGTGAATATTACCCAATATGTGAATTCCAGTTTAGGAAGGTACAGGGTCAAAGCAAGAGCTAAGTCAAAAACTGAGAGATGGTAGTTTCATTCCTTCTTAACAAATGTGACTATCCATATTTAGCCTATATTAGATTGCTTGCAGTTTAGAGAAGGGGGGAGGGAAGAAGAAAAATTTGAAACTCAAGATTTTGCAGGGGTGAATGTTGAAAACTATCTTTGCATGTATTTTGAAAAATAAAAAGCTATTATTATTAAAAAAAAAAAAAAGATGGGATTATCACAGTTGAATGCAAAGGCCTTCCACTTGCTGATGGAAGGCTAACTCCAGGGACCAGCAAGTTGGCTAGTTTGGTAGGGACTAGACTATATAAAAGGAAGTAATGTGAAATCAAGCTGGAATGGTGGGCTGGAGCCACATCGTTCAGGGCTTTCAGTGCTAACCAGAGAAATTTGTATTTGATCCTAGAGGCAATCATCTTCATCTCCTAAAGGAAAATACTGTAGCACAGCCCACACAGAGAGGTCTGGAAGCTGATGTGTGTACACAGATGTGTTAGGCCCAGCCTGAAGCTGGCTTCTGCGGGGTACTTTGGGGAGTGTGGTGGAGGGAAGACAGGCCTGGATTTGGAGTCAGAAAACCTGAATTTGAGTCCCAGCTGAGCTATCTGTATGACCCTCAGAAAATTCCTTTCCCTCTGTGGGCCTCTTTTTTTCATCTGTAGAATGAGGGAGTTGGATTAGATGATTTTTAAAAACTAGCTCTCAGCTTGACAACTCCTATTCTCAAGGCCCTCCCAGCTCTAACATTCTCTGTTCTAAGGCACCTCAACCTGACTCAACAGGACCATATTTGTTCTCAAGCTCAACCTCTGATAGTCTATATTCACCTTCAATGTGGTTCTAAGCTCTGAGAGTCAGGCCTAAGCACAAATTCTGCCATTCTCTGACCTCCCACCCTAATCTTTAAAACTAAGAATCTTATACCAAATACTATGTGAAAGCATTTCTAACTGACCCATAGAAAAATCAATTCTTTCTTTTTTTGATAAGCAATTGGGGTTGACTTGCCTAGGGTCACACAAAAACCAATTATTTCCAAACACCCAGTCTGGCTTCTCTGACTTCCTTGAAGTCTCTGCTTAAGCCCTACCTTCTAAAAGAAGTCTTTCCCAGTTCTCCTAAATATCAAGGCCGTCCTTCTGAAATTATCTCCAATTTATCCTATGTCTTGTTCACATGTAGTTTTAAAATACTGTTTTCCCCGTTAGATGGTGAGCTACAAAACACAGGGACTATTTTTTGTCTTTCTATGTCCAGTGCTTAAGCACCATGCTAGGCACACAATAAGCACTTAATAAATACAAACTGATTTGACAGTCTTGGGGTTCAAGTTTACCTTTTAAAAACTAAATCCAGTAAAGAAATGTAAAAAAAAAATTTGCAGAAAATTTAAAACCCAATACTAATGTAGTCTTTCAATCCAAAATTATGATTCAAAATACCATAAATGATTAAACTTGTATTCGGTTCCTGAACCTGAAATAGCTGAAACAGCTTTTACAAGTTGAGATGACAGAGCTGGAGCTAGACAAGGACCTCAGAAGCCATCCGGTCTAATCCCCAAATTGAGGCACAGAGATGGTAAGTGAACGTGATTTGTCCAACATCACAGTTGGATTTTCCTCAAAGCAAATCTCTGCCTAATAGATCACCTTTGAGAATACCAGGGCCACCTGAAATCTTTAGTCTTGAAACTTTTTTATTTTTAGTTAGCACCTTATGAAAACCTGAATTTCACCAAACTCTTCAAACAGGCAACTGTGACTAAAATGCCTAAGTCACCTTTCCCCAGCGTGAAAACCCAATGTGGGAATATTAATTCCAGTTCAGGAAGGTACAGAGACAGAGACCATCTCCTCAAGGTGTTAAGTAACAAAACAGGTGATACATTACCCGAAATTATGAGAAGGTACTTTTATTCCTCCTTAACAGATGTAATTATCAGAGTAAAATGGAAATCCCTTCCACATGCTGATTTTCTCCTCCAGCATACCAATTATCCCTCCCAGCTTTGGGTCCTAGCAAAACACTAATAAGTATGCCACAGATGGCACAATGCCTACAGCCCTGGGTTTGGAATCATGAAGATCCAGATTCAAATCCAATCCCTGACATTTACTAGTTGTGTGACCCGGGCAAGTTCTGTCTCCCTGTTTCCTCATCTATAAAACTAGAATCATAAAATTTGCAACTATTTCTTAGGGTTGTTGTGAGGATAAAAATGAGATAATAAAAAAATGCTTTGCAGACCTTAAAGAGCTGTATAAGAGATACCTACCAACAGGAGCAGCCCTGATTTGAACAGGTGAGACTGAGGATGAAGCCCTGTGGCATGTAATTCGAAAGATACTTGCATATATTCTTCTCCATTCATCAATATCCTTTACACTGTTCTTCCAACCAGCTATAAATCCACTGTGTTTTCTTTCCCCTTTATCATCAAGGATATCTTGAAAGACTTTTATCCAACTGTCTTGAGCAATCCTGATATGATAGGTACCTACAAACACTCTCCATGTACCAATTAGTAATCTTGACCAAAAAGTAAAAGCTTATCTTGCCTGATCTCTTTTATTATTATTATTAAAGTTTTTTTTATTTTCAAAATATATGCACAGATTTTTCAACATTTATCCTTGCAGAGCCTTGTGTTCCAAATTTTCCCCTCCTTCCTCCCACCCCCTCCCCTAGATGGCAAGTGATCCAATATATGTTATACATATTAAAATATATGTTAAATCCAATATGTGTAAACATATTTGTACAATTATCTTGCTGCACAAGAAAGCTAATCTCTTCTTATCATGATATGTCTTCTTAGTGTACCTAGGCAGGCTCCTAGAAATCACCATCACCTCTTCTAAGTCCATCATTCATTCAACAATCTGCTCTGGTACTTTGTCAGGGCTGAATTAACATTTATGTTTTTAGAATCCACAGTTTCCCCTCTTAAAAAATTCTATACCTCCAAAACACTTCCTAATGTCCACAGCTCTCCACTGTGGATTTTGGTTCAGAAATCCCATCCAGATGGTCTTTCAGCCTTTGGGATGTAGCTCACCTAAATCTGAGGAGTTAGGCTCCTTTCAAAGGCTTCTTCCCCTCCTGCTCTCTCCTTACTGGCACTGATTTCCAGTTCCAGTTCCTGTTCTCCTTTAAGCATGTTTGTTTATTTTTTTTATCCTTCCCAGGCTGAAAAATCATGGACCTTAATAAACAAGATGAAAACAAAATAGGAAGCGAGCAGTCCAGCTTTCCCTACCATCTGTTATCATTACAGCCTGCCTGCTATAAACACCAAATGTGTCCCAGTCTACTTTTTCTTGTCCCTAACAAAACCTTATATTCCTTTCTTCCCTCCAGCACTCTTCACGAATGCTCAGTTTGCTCAGACTTTTAGACTTCTTGGTACCATTCTTCAAGGATTATGCCCACTTTCTGTATCAAGTCTTTTGTTGTATATGCTCATTGTCTTCTTGTGTAAACCTCCTTTTAGCTCAGAGAGTACCCTATGCATCCACACTGCTCACCTGGATAACATCACCTTAAATAATTATCAGTTAAGATTTATACAGCATGTTAAACTTCACAAAGTACTTCACATTCTTTATATTGTTTCAATATGTGAACAACTGTGAAATGCTGCAGATATTATTATTCCCATTTTACAGATGAAGTAACAGGCTCAGAAAGGTTAAAAATACTTGCCCATGATAGCACAACGTGTCTGTCAGGTCTTTGATTCAGACTCAACTCAGATCCATCCCAACTCCAAGCCCTAGACTCTTCTCCTCTTTTCCCATGGTGTTATACACAAGCCAGGCATAGAGTACTATCATAGGCCATTCCAGGTAATCTCATAACACTGCTAAGAGGAAGATCTTTAATATTCCAGTTGAAACAGGCTCGGTAGTGACAAACCACATAGTTTACTTAGAACCTGAACTCCAGCCTTCCTATTTCAAAGCTGGAGCTCTTTCCATTATAGCACACTATCCTAACAAGGACCTCCAATATACCATAATCCTATTCTCCTCCCTTTTCTTTCTATCACTACCACTTGGGCAGTTTCATTCATGAGAGATATCTGTCCCATTCAGGATGTCTTCTTTTTGAGGGTCTCAGCCTGTGGGACTTCCGAACTCTTCAAAAGCTGTTCTCTAAATATCTGATCCATGCTTTCCTTAGTCATCATGAACATCTAAAATGGCATAAATCTCATATTCAATTCTTTTGTTACTCTCAAAATGACAAATTTGGGGTAGAGAACATTTATAAGTGGCATTCAGCTCTTAGTTTATTCTCCTCATGCCAGCAAGCATTCTAGTGCTACAAGACAACGCAGCCTGACCAGTCATTTTAAAACACTGGAGTTATAGGATGGAGGAACCATGACTCAACAATTCCTTCAAAAAAGGTCTTGAGGGTTTGAGGGACCTGAAAGCTCAATATGAGTCAAAACTGTGGCATTATGACCAAGAAAAACTAATGTGATCTTAGGATATATTAGGAAAAACAGAGTATCTAGGACTAAGGAGGTGAGAGTCCTGCTATATTCTAGAATAATATATTCAGTTTGGGGTACCACATTTTAGAAAGGCCAGCGATAAACTGAGAAGAGCCATATGACAGGGATCAGGATGAAGAGGAGTCTGAAAGTTATATTATTTGAGGATCAGCAACTCCATCCACCGCACCCTCACCTTATAGGTCAGGAAACTGAGTCTCAGAGGGGTTAAATGATTTGCCCAGTCACACAGATGGCATGTGGAGATTTGAATCTAGGTCCTAATTTTCCAAATCTAGCTCTTCTCTATCACCTCTTTACAACTACTAGTTGTAAGAACTAGAAACGTTTACATTTTAAAGAGAATACTTAAGCAAGGGGGGAAGTAGGTAGGGTCACTGATTTCAAGTACAAAGTGAATTTTCTTTTCTGTTAGTTTTGGAGGCAATCAGGGTTAAGTGTCTGAGGCTTGGCTTGAACTCAGGTTCTTCTGACCCCACAACTGGTGCTCTATTCCCTGTACCACTTGGCTACTCCAGAGTGGATTTTCATGTGAAAAAATCTGTGAGCTGCCCACCCAAAAGGCAGAGCTAAGCTCAAAAGCAGCTAACTGACACAGTAGTTAGAGAGTGCTGAACCAGGAGTCTGGAAGCCCTGGATTCAAAACATTCAAATTTAGTCTCATATATAATAGCTGTGTGATCCTGAGCAAGTCCCTTAACTTTTGTCTACCTCAATTTCCTGAATTGTAAGATGGGGAAAATGATAAGACCTCTCTGGGCAATTATGAGAATCAAGTCAAATATTTGTAAAGCACTTAGCAGAATGCTTGGCACACATTAGGTGCTTAATAAATGCTTATTCTCCTTCCAAAGGCAAAAGCAAAAGGGAGACAGATTACAGTTTAACCTAAGGAATCAGAGCTTGATAATCAAAGCTGTCTAACAGGGTGACTCCAAGAATTAGTGATCTCCCTCTTATTGAAGGTGACCCTATGACTACTTGCCCAGACTTATTGTCAAGAGAATGGGATTAAAAGATTACGACCTTGAAGGTCCCTCCCAGATCCAAGATTCTATCTCCTCCAAGATATATTCCAGATAGCCAGGCTGAGTTCTTTCATCTGGAGGGGATGAGAAAGTGAAAAACATGAAGAATGGTGGGGAAGGGACATAACACATTAATACATAGGTGTTGCTTAATAATTGCTTACTCCCTCTCTTTCTTTGAAGCCTCAAGGGATGGTTCGGAGCAAAGCACTGTTGAAGCACTACAGAAACATGTGCTAATTAACAATAATCGTCAGGATAATTATATCTCGTGTGCAAGATTGCAGAGCCCTAAATATAAAGAATAACAACATGATTGTGACTTGTTCTATCTGAACTCCATCAAAAAAGATGGGACACATGAGATAAAAACAATAATCTCTGTAGGCTCCCTGAGGTGACTAACTGAAGAACTCCCACTACTCAGCTTGCTGTACAGAGAAGGACAAGCCCACTTCTGGACCCAGCTCCGAGCACAGGAGTTCTCTGCTCTTGACACGTGGCCTCTTGGTGACCAAGACACAGAATGGGGAGTTCAGGCTTCCCCATCTGGTCCCAGTCCCCCTGTCTCTGGGATTCCTGCTTGTCTTCTTCCCTGCCCGTGCAGTTGGCAAACATTTGGAAATCCTCAGGCCAAAGGTTCTGCCTCCGCTCTGGGATGGAGTTCTGTGTATCTGGGGTGGTCTGGGTCGGTGAGCTTCTTGAAAGCCACTTCCTCTAGGCCAGAATGAGGCCTGGGGCTCCATGGGCCCAGAGCCCCTACCTCTGACCACAACCACAAGCATCCTGGGGGAAATGAATGGCCCATGGCCCACGAGAAACTCTGCCTTAGAAGTCCAAGACAAAACAATCATCGTGGCCTGGACAGGTTGGGGAAAATGTGTGTGTGTGTGTGTGTGTGTGTGTGTGTGTGTGTGTGTGTCTGAGAGAGAGAGGAGAGGGAGGAAGAGAGAAAGAAAGGGAGAGAGACAGAGACAGAAAGAGAGGCAGAGGAGGGAAAGAGAGGGGAGAGAGTACAGAGACAGAGAGATGAGAGACAGAGAAAGAGAGACAGAGACAGATAGAGGGAGGCAGGAAGGGAGAGAGAGAGGGAGATTATAAAAGTATCATACATTTAGAGCTGGAAAAGGCTTGAGAAAGGCAGATAATTCAAATCCCCTCATTTTGCAGCTGGGAATCTGAAGCCAGAGAGCTTAAGGCACCTGCCCCGTATCACACGGGTCCTAAGTGTCAGAGCTGAAATCTGAATCCAGATTGCAAAGTCGTCCTTCTTGCCACAGGCCTGAGGCTCTTTATAAACTTTCCAACATAAATGTATGTCTCTATCATTGCCATCCTTCCTCCCTTGCCTCACGGTAAGAAGTAACCTTGGGTTATGAAAGGTGACACAGAGTGGTGAACCTGGGTTCCAAAAACCAACTGTACCTATTAAAAGCAAAGCTTTGAGTGCATTCCTTTGCACTCTGCACCTTTGTGTCTCTAGTGGTAAACTGAGGGTGTTTGATGATGTCTCTCTAGCTCTCATATGTTACAACCTGGAAAAAAGCTGGGAAGGGAAAGACGCTAAAATGAAGGCTGCCTTCTTGTTTTCCTTGGCAGCTGGATGGCATAATAGCTACAGCAGCAGAACTGGTGGCAAGACCTCAATTAGAGTCCTGCCTTAGATACTTACAATCAGTGTGATCCTGGGCAAGTCACTTGTGAGGATCAAATTGAAAAATTGTAAAGTGCTCAGCATGTGCTTGACCTGTAGCAGGTGCTTAATAAATGCTCATTTCTTTCATTCCTTCACTAGGAAAGGTATTTTTTCATCCTTAAAATAAGGAGATTGGATTAGACAGCCTATGAGTTGTCTCTCCATAATCTTTTAGGTCCCTTCCAGTTCTAAAATCCTATCATCTGTTAAAAAAACAAAACAAATGGGAGTGGGGCTTAAACTAGATAATTTTTAAGGCCTCTTCTGAATCTAAAAGCTGGACTCTGTAGTCAGTCATGCAAACTTTACCTCTTAGCCTAATTATTTGTTATTGAGATTGAAAATTAAATCTTAGGCTCAGTATTTGTCCCAAAGCCAAACCACATATTGGTTGAAATGAAAATATGAAGATTTTTTTTTTTTTGGTGGTTGTTGTTGTTGTTTTTTGGTTTGTTTTTTTTTAAACTACAAAGATTCTCCCTCTCTCCAGGATTCAGATAATTCAATGAAGGTCAGCCTGTGGGCCCTGATCTTTATGGAGGACACCCAGGTTGCATCCTGATCTCACACACATACACACACATACACACTCAGGAGAGCTGGGGAAAGCATGGCGGGAGCTGTGAGCCCATAAGACCTCGGGGGCAGGAGGTACAGAGTACTCAGAAAGTTGATGACCCATCTCAATGACCCCCCCCACTGCAGAGACCCAGAGACAGAAAAGGCATGGCAGCAGGCCAGATCACAGGATGAGGCTTCAGAGCTGCACACGTGCCGATCAAGGGGCAAAAGTCCATACAGAGTCTGGAAAAGAATCCGGAATGTCTCCCCTCCCACCCCCACCCTCAACCTCCCCCCAAGCGGCAAGCTTCTCCATGTATAGTTTGGGCAGAAGGGATTTGCAAATGACCAGCTGGCTCCCTGGGATCTCACAGAGTCGAGCAAAATGGAAGAGCCCAAACTCCCCCAAATCTGAGCTCCTTCTTACAAAATTCTCAGGGCAGATTTAGGCACTCTGGACTCCCCCAGCATTTATCCCCCAGCTTGGCTAAACTGGATCTCATTTGGCATTTCCAGTACCAGTCTCTTAAGTTCTGGGGGCAGAGAGCTGTTGGAGGCTCAGAGAGGGTCAAAAACCTTGACACTAGTTACACAGCTGGTGCATGTTTGAGATGGGACTTGAAGCCAGGTCTTTGGGAATAAGAATCAGGATTAGTCAAGCCACTATGTCAAGCTAGGTCTTGGACATAATAATAGAACAAAATCTCGAAGCAGAAGTGATTTTAGAACAAAGAACATGGAGTGTCGGAGCTGAGTGGGCCCTTAGAACTCAGGATGTCAGAACTGGGAGGGCCCTTAGAACACAAATGTCAGAGCCAGAAGGGCTCTTGGAACTTACACTGCCAGACAAGAGGACTTCTAGAACTGAGAGAAGCTTTAGAACCCAGAATGTTAGAGTTGATAAGACCCTTGTAAATCATTTCCAATTCTACTATACAAATGGGGAAATGAATTCCAAAAATGAGAGGGGATTGTTCAAGATGACCCAGCTAACAGAACTAGACCTAAGACCCAGACCTCCAAAGTCCCAGTGGTGCATGGCTCTCTTTAGGTACCTGGACCAGACACAGAAGGGTGGAGCACTTTGAGAATTATCTGCATGATTCCGGACAACAATGTCCATTGTCCCAGACATGTTCAAATCATTAGGAGGAAAACCCAGTTCCTTTGGTCCAACAGCTCAGACGGTACATTTGTTAATTTAATTCTCTACAAAGTCTAATAACCTGCTCTGTCTCCCCAGCTCTCTCTTTCTGGCCAGGTTCTCAGCAGGGGCAGAGCAGGCTTTGCAAAGGGACGCAGGTTCAGCCTCAGAGTTTCCTTGAGTGATCAAGAAGTTCAAACTTCTATTCTTAGCAAAGAATTCCGTTTCCCCACAGCAGGGAACAATGAAGTCTGAGATGCCCTCACCCTAAGGAGCTGAGATGGAAATTCTTAAGAACCTTATTTACACGGGAACAGATAAAATTAACTGAGCAGGTGCCTCCCTTCCCAGAAGCATTTTCCCCATTTCCCAAGCAACCAGGCTCTCTGTTTGGGTGTATGTATCTAGTGATAGGATTGAGGGGTGAGATTGTGTGTGTGGGGGGGGGAAATGTTTTGTTTTAAAGTTGGCAACTCATTCTATCGGACATGTGGCTTAAAACATCACAACTCTTATCTGCTCAATTCCCAAGGTCCCCTTCCTTTTCAAAAAACAAAGCTTTGTAGTATTTTTATGTCTGGGATGAAGGCCCAGGTTGATTGTATCTCTATTAATCCAGAGAGAGAAAGAGAATACGTATGTGGGAAGTAGTGGAACACAGAACAAAGCAAGCTGGCTTGGAAGTTAGAGATCCGGATTTTTGCTAGCCATTCATTAGCAGCAGAGTATGATGGGAAGAGAGCTAAATTCAGTCAGGAGACCAGGTTCAAGATCTAGCCTCTTCACTTACAAGCTATGTATAGGTAACCCATGGAGAGTCACTTTAAACTCAGTAAAAGGGAGGGAGTGGTGGAGAGAGAACTAGACTTGGAGTGGAGAAGTCCTGAGTTCAAAACTCCCCTCAGGCATTTATTAGCTGAATGATCATAGACAACAAATTCCCTTAACTTCTCAGAATCTGTTTCCTCACCTGTAAAAAGGAAGAGAAATAGCACCTCCTTCACAAGATTGTGGTTTGAATCAGATGAGGTAAATTAATATATGCAATTGTTGTTGAATCATATCAGATACTTCATTTAGGTTTGGGGGTTGTTGTTTTGTTTTTAGCAAAGATACTAGAGTGATTGCTAATTCCTTCTTCAGCTCATTTTATAGGTGAGAAAACTGAGGCAAATAGGATTAAGTGGCTTGCTCAGAGTCACACAGTTGGGCTGGATTTGAACTCAGGATGAATTTCAGATGAATCCTCCTGACTCCCGGCCCATTGCTCCAAAATATATATAAATTTTTATATGTAAATATATACATATAAATACCAACATGAGAAATATATGTAAACATGCATATAAATGTGTAAATATATACAAATAAACAGATACATATACATATATACACACATAAAATATATGTGTAAAGTGCCCCTGAAAATATTAAATATTGTCTATGGTCATTATTATTATGCCTTCATTGTCATCAAGGTTACTGGATGGCAGGGTTGATAATATTTTAACTAAATGCTTGATAAATAGGAGTTATCATTATTAGCAGGTGTGCAACCTTGGACAAATCCCTGCTGGTCTCCCTGAGCCCCCAGACTTCTCGACTGCAAAATGGAGACAACTGATAGTCCTTATTAAAGGCTGACCTATTAAGTTCTAGAACAGATTATTAAGTTCTAGAGTATATATGTAGCAGCCAGTAACCATAAAATCCTATAGAAATGTGAGCTGTTATTATTTAGTCAGTCAATAAGCACTTATTAAGCACCTACTCTATGCCAAGTACCAAGAAAGGTAAAAGACATTCCCTAGCCTTTAAGGAGTTCATAGTTTAATGAGGGAGAGACAAGGAGTAAGCAATTATGTACAAACAATCTAGAGACAGGATAAATTAGAAATAATCAAAATAGGGAAGGTATTAGAATTAAAAGGGGGTTGAAAAGAGCTTGTAGAAGCCCTTGAAGTTGACTTAAGGGAAGGAAGAGGGGAAGGAATGGAGCTGAGGAGGGAGAGCCTGCCAGACATGGAGGACAGCCAGGAAATGTCCAGTCATGAGATGAGGGTCTTGTTCTTGGAGGAAAGAGATCGGTGTCCTTGGATCACAGATTGTGGGCAAGAGAGGGAGGTAAGGTAGGAGGAGACTGAGTTACAGAGGGCTTTTAGTGCCAAACAGAAGGTTTTAGTCCATCAACAAGAATTTTCTATTTAATTCCCAGAGTAATAGGAAGCCCCCGGAGCTTAATGAATGGGGGTGAGTGTGTCATAGTCAGATCAGGGCTGAAGGAAGATCAATATAACAACTGAATGGAGAGTGATCTACAGTGGAGAGATACTGGAAGCACAGACCACGATGCCATCTCAGTGGTCCAACAAGGGCCTGCACCAGAACTGTGGCCTTGGGAGAAAAAGGTACATACATGAGATGCCATGAAGGCAAAAATCTACAAAACATGGCAACAGATTGACTATGGGATGTGTGGAGGGGGATAGGGAGGAAAGAGAAAGAGCTTAAGATGACCTACCTAAACCATGAGTCTAGTTACTGGAAAGATGGTGGTGTTTTGACACAGTAGTACAAAAGTTAGAAAGAGAGGAAGAGTTTGGGAATAATGATAATGAGTCCAGTTTTGGGCATATTCAGTCAAAGACATCTGCGGGACATCTAGTTCCAGATGTCCACTAAAATGTTGGAGATGCTAGTATTATTGTTTATTATTATCATTAACAGAGTGTTTCATATCAATCACAGTTATAGCCTGGAAGTGTTTGTGAGTCATAGCTCAATGGGCTTGCTGTGAAAACTGTCGTGAACAAAATAATATATTGGATTCTACATATCTAACCTTTAAAAAAATGAGTCAAGAAACTATTTGGAAAAATAATTGGGAAGAAGAAACATAGGGAAAAGTGAGAAGAGGAATAGAAAGAAGGAGAGAAGAGAGAGGAAGAAGGAAGAGAGGAGAAAAAAACCAAAGTGGAGGAGAAGGGAAGCTAAGTGGAGCAAAGCATATGGCACCAATACTGGAGTCAGGAGGATATGGGTTCAGATTTAGAATTTGACACTTACTAACTAGCTGTCTGACCCTAGAAAAGAAAGAAAGAGAGAAAGAAAGAAAAAAAGAAAGAAAGAAAGAGAGAGAGAGAGAGAGAGAGAGAAAGGAAGAAAGAAAAGAAGGAAGGAAGGAAAAGAAAGAATAAAAATAGATGAGAGAAAGAAACAACAAAGAAGGTAAGAGAAAAAGGAGAGGAAGAGGATGGAAGGAAAGGGAAAGAAAAACAAAGAGAGGGAGAAAAGAGGAAAGGAAGAAAGGGAGGAAAGAAGGAAAGAAGAGCAAAAGGAGAAGAAGAGGAGGAGGAGGAGGAAGAGGAGGAGAGCAAAGCCTGTGTGTCCTTAGCAAACACTTCCTTCCCTGCCCAGCTGTGCATCAATTCTGGCAGAGGGCTTTCTGCATACGTTGCACAGATTGCGACACATTTTCCAAATCAGGACAACTGAAAAGTTCCAAGCAATTAAAGCCAGAACAAGCAGCAGGAGGAAGGGGATTGCCCAGAGTGCTGCTCCTAACATGTTAAAGGTACATCAATCATTGTGGCTAACTGTGGGTCACCCCAAACTTGAAAAAGAAAGCCGGCTAGACTAGATGGAAGACGCTTGGCTGCAGATTAAGGCCCAGCCACTTGCTAGGCTTGAAATTTTCCTTCAGCCTCAATTTCCTTATCTGTAAAATGGTCAGAATCATCTTTGAGCTTCTTAGCTCAGGAGATTTTGGTGAAGAAAGGACTTTGCAAACCTTTTGTAAGCCTTTGCTAGAGAACCAATAACTGTAATAATTGTCATCTAGTACTCTCCAGTTTATATGGCAGAGCCTCAAGTAAAATTGGATCTACCCAGTTCAGTGACTGGCCCATAGAGAGCCACAAAATCCCAGATTCTCAGACATCATCTAGCCTGGTCCCAAACCCGAACAATAATCCTCTCCACAACTGCTACACTATCCAAGGACAAACGGTCATCTAGCCAAAGAAGCACATCCCACTTAGGGACAGCTTTATTGGTCAGAACATTTGGTTGATGTCAGACCCAAAGCTATGTCCCCCAAACCTCCACCTAAATGCTCCCTTAGAGGGTCATTTAATCCAGTCCCATCAGTAGTCTAAAGAGGGAAAAGGTCTAAATGAAGTCCACAGAGCAAGTCATTGACCAGAATACCATCTGTCTCCCAGTCCTGTGCCTTCCTGTAGACTGCCTTCCTACCTGCCTCCTACTACCCACTCATTTCTCAATCATAGATTTCAAAATGTCCCTCTCCATTGAGAGGTCGCCAACAACCTCTTCATTGCCAAGGCCAGTAGTGACACGGAGCTAAAGGAGTCACCACTGGCACCTTTGAAATCATCAATAAGAATTAATGAGAAAGACTAATGAGAATCAGTATAGATCGTAGGATAATCGAGAGTTGGAACGATCCTTAAAAGCCATGAGTCCAACCCTCTCATTTACAATGGAGGAAATTGGGCACAGAGGGGTAAAAAGTCTTGATCATAAGTGGCAAACCTGGGGAAATTCAGATCCCTTGGTTTTAAACCCAGTTTTCTTTCCCACGGATTTCCACATAGTCTTGCAGTCAAGGAAGTCTTGCCCCTAACAAATGAGATGTATGATTGTGGAAAGGTCCCTTTTTAGAGGCCAGGTCTATTTTCAGTAGAGATTTTTCACACTGGGAGCTCCCCCTGCTCAGGAAATCACAGATCCAGTGGAAAGAGGATTTCCCTTTTGCAAATCCTGTTCTGAGACTGCAAGAAGGAACATAGAAATTAAGAATCGGAAGGAAGTTTCATAAGTTCATATAGACTAAAGTCCTTATTTAATAGATGAAGAAACCAAGACCCAAACAGGGAAAGCACCTTCCCGGGGTCACAGAGGACACAAAAACTGGGGATAGAACAAAGAGCTCTTTGGTAATAATGCCTGGCACAAGGCACTGTGGCTGGTACCGCCTGGAAACACTTGACAAACAGCCCGTGGGCCAACAGAGATCCTGAGGAAAATTTGCAATAAACAAGCCCCCATTTCAT
The DNA here is from genome assembly GCA_023553655.1 of Myrmecobius fasciatus. Taxonomy (NCBI): domain Eukaryota; kingdom Metazoa; phylum Chordata; class Mammalia; order Dasyuromorphia; family Myrmecobiidae; genus Myrmecobius; species Myrmecobius fasciatus. Next base: position 309,727 of record JAJPUD010000882.1, read on the forward strand.
GCAACTTAACACTTTGCCTTCACCCACCTTAAGGTTCTAAGTCCAATTCCTATGATGTTATAAGGTTGGCAAAATTCTTTCTTCTAAACAACCCTATGAGAGGGGTGATGTCAGTATTATTAACCCTATTTTACAAGTAAGGAACCTGAGACTCAGGGATGTTGTCGCCTGTTATTGATGTTGTAATCCCATATGGGGTTTCCTTGGCAGATACCAGGGTGGTTTGTATTTCCTTCTCCAGCTCATTTTATGGAGTTAAGTGATATGCCCAGATTCACAAAGCTTATTGAAAGTCCAGTGCTCTACCCACTGAGCCACCTCACTAGCCTATGTTATAATCTAGTTTGCTTCAAGAACTTTTGACAAATCTGTATCAGTGGGGACAGCAATAATACTTCCCTGTTATCATCCTTTTAAATAAGGGGTTAAAACTAAACACTTGACACTTCAGCATTCATTCAGCAAGTATGTGAATCCTACCACTTACCCAGAAATGTATTTACTGCTGTATGTTGGGGGAGGGGGATTACCAATAAGGAGAAAGAGGGAAAGAGAGGGAGGAGAAGGAGAAAGAGGAAGAGGAGGAGGAGGAGAAAGAGGGGAAAGGGAAGGGAGAGAAAGGAGAAGGAGAAGAGGGAGGAGGAGGAGAAAGAGGAGGAGGAGAAAGAGGAGGAGGAAGAGGAGAATGGAGAGAGAAGAAGGGGGAGAAGAAAAAAGAGGAAGAGGAAAGGAGAGAGAGAAGAAGGAAGGAGGAGCACAGAGAGACAGAGACACAGAGAGGACAGGGGAGGTGCAGAGATTTTAAAAAACAAACCAGAAAGCCAGCATCCTGTCCCTTTCCAAGAATCCATGACATCACCGATCAAAAACTCATTATCAAGGCAAAGCAATGTGGTATCTTGGAAAAAGCACTGGAACCCTAGGGTCCAAATCTCAGATCCAAAGCTTACTAACTCTGAGAGTTCTGCGATCCTCAGCAAAATTGGGGTGATCACTGCTGCACAAACAGTCTTTACAAAGTGTTACAGAGCAGCTAGATGGTGCAGGGGAATAGAATAACAGTTCCGAGTTCAAATTCTGTCTCAGATACTTGATACTTACTAGCTGTATGATCCTGGGCAAGTCACTTAACCCTGATTGTCTCCAAAAACAAAGCATTATAAACTTGGGAATTATTATTATCATCTTTATCATTATCAGATCTAGAGTCAGACGGGATATCACTCACTATCTCATCCAAGAACTTTATTTTGCAGAGGAAGAAGCTAAGAAAGTCAAAGGGAATTAGTTGTTTGTGGTCAACAGGGAGTACATGACATGATGAAAATTATGGATCCCTTCTCAGAATAATGTTTTTAAATGCATAAAATAAAATACACACGAGTACAAGGAAATCAATTGTATTAGAATGTAGTTTTCTAAATGTATTTTTTAAAAAGTTCCAATTTCTGGGAAATCATCTTTACATTTAAGGGTTCTGATAAAGGTCTCATCTCTAAAATAGATAGAGAATTGTCTCATATTTATAAAAATTCAAGCCATTCTCCAATCAATAAATGGTCAAAGGATATGAACAGACAATTTTCAGAGGATGAAATTAAAGCTATTTCTAGTCATATAAAAAGGTGCTCCAAATCACTATTGATCAGAGAAATGCAAATCAAGACAACCCTGAGATACCACTACATACCTGTCAGATTGGCTAAGATGACAGGAAAAGTTAATGATGAATGTTGGAGGGGTTGTGGGAGGGCTGGGACACTGATGCATTGTTGGTGGAGCTGTGAACGGATACAGCCATTCTGGAGAACAATTTGGAGCTATGCTCAAAAAGTTATCAAACTGTGCATATTCTTTGACCCAGCAGTGTTTCTATTGGGCTTATATCCCAAAGAAATCATAAGGGAAGGAAAGCGCCCCACATGTGCAAGAATGTTTTTGGCAGCCCTTTTTGTAGTGGCTAGAAACTGGAAATTGAATAGATGCCCTTCAATTGGAGAGTGGCTGAATAAATTATGGTATATGAATATTATGGAATATTATTGTTCTGTGAGAAACGACCAGCAGGATGATTTCAGAGAAGCCTGGAGAGACTTGCATGAACTGATGCTGAGTGAAATGAGCAGAACCAGGAGATCATTATACATGGCAACAACAATACTATATGACGATCAATTCTGATGGACATGGCTCTGCAACAATGAAATGCTTCAGACCACTTCCAATTGTTCACTGAAGAAAGCCATATACATCCAGAGAGAGGGATGTGAAATGTGGACCACAACATAACATTCTCATACTCCTTGATGTTTGCTTACATTGTGATTCCTTTATCTGATATGTCTTTTGTATAGATAAATTTTTTCTTGCACAACAATGATAAGTTTGGAAATATGTATATATATATTCGATTTGCCAATATTTTAACATAATTAACATGTAGTGGATTTCCTGCCATCTAGGGGAGGGGTGGGGAGTTGGGGGGAAAAATTTGTAACGGAAAGCTTTGTAAGGGTTAATGTTGAAGAATTACCCACACATGTTATGCAAATAAAATTTTAAAAAAATTTTTAAAAAGTTCCAATTTCCCACATTAAGAATCCCTGATCTAGGTAGGACATGGAAATTAATGTGAAAACAAATTATAAAATGACAGTGTTCAAGGTCAGTAACTCGAGAAAGAAGAGAGTGATTTGGGGAAGGGGGGACAGGTCACAAAAGACTTCAAGCTAGATGACCTTTAACAAAGGCAAGGAAGGCATGAAAGTCAGAAGACATGGATTTGAATCTCAATTCTACAAGGCACTGTTCAAATCTGATCTTAAACAAGACCTTTTTTCCCCTGGGCCTCAGTTTTCCCATCTGTAAAATAAAGGGATTAGTCTAGAAAGTCTGTAACAACACTTTTAGCTTTAAATCTAGGATCTTAATAGCACCAACTATTATTTACAAGCATGATTTCCCTTACTAAATAAAGAGAAAAACTGAAGAACCTTAACCATCCATTAAAACCCACAATGAAATGCCCAGTTCTTTGGAGCACTTTTAATTAACACAAAGTGAGTAGAGAAGTTCATGCCTTCAAAGGGAAGGCTGGCAGGTGTGCATAGCCCAGTCACAATCCCAGAACTGCTGAAGGCAGAGACAAACTCCCAGCCCAGCCCTGCCTAGCCCTGCAACTGGTGAGAGGCAAGGACAGGTCTGGGGAAAAACGTCTGAAGGAGCACCTGTAACTGTACAGGCTGCTGGGAAGGTCATCTGGACAACTTCTCTTCTCTGAAGACCTTGGATCACAATCCAAGGATTTGTATGTGCTCTCTGTTGCCAGCCTTTGTGTCAGAGGGCCCAATGCTTTTGGGTGCAAAGTACCCTGGACCACCTTTCAGATGTAGGAACTGGAAAACAGTTTCCAAGGGCCCCAGAGAATCCCCAGTGAGGGCTTCTTGGGAGCTAGGGACCCAAATGTAAATCCTGGCTCTCTAGGATGTTAGTTAAGTCATTTGGACTCTAGACTTCAGGTTCCTCATCCCCTAGCTGTAGATGGATGATCCTATGACTATAAAAGTAGACTGAATTCAACAGACAGGAATTCCACACTTGTGAGGAACCGCAGCCTTGGCAGACCAGAAAGGTCACCATTGCTACCTGTGCTAACAGCCTTTGAGGACAGACAGGTGAATCTCAACTGCTGAACCTCTATCCCCAAGTGTATTTTGTTTTTCCAAATACATGTGGAGATTACCTTCAACGTTTATTTTTGTAAGATTTTTGAGTTCCAAATTTTTCCTCCCTCCTTTACCTTCCCCCTCCCCAAGTCAGCAAGCAATCTCATCTATATTAAAGATATACAATCATTTTAACTACATTGTCATGTTGCACAAGAAAAATCAGATCAAAAAGGAAAAAAATCAAGGGAAAGAAAAAGCAAGCAAACAAACAAAAGGTGAAAATCCTTTGCTTCGATCTGCATTCAGTCTCCAAAATTCTCTCTCTAGATGCAGATGGCATTTTCTATCCCAAGTCTATTCCCAATCTTCCTCTTAAGCATTTGCCATCCTGTCTGGGCATAGCAGACTAGATCTGTCTGTCTGTCTTTTTCTGTTTCTCCATTTCTCTCTTTATCTCAATCTGCCTATTTTTTTCTATCTGTCTCTCTGTTTCTCTTTTGGTCTGTCTGTCACAAACTCTTTTTCTCTCTTGCTCTGTTTCTGTGTCTGAATCTCTCTGCCTGTCTCTCTTTTTCTCTGTCTTTCTCTATTTCTCAATTTCTGTCTCTCTTCAGTCTCTGTCTTTTTGTCTGTCTCTCTATCCCTTTTCTGTCTTTCTGTCTCTCTCTTTTTCTCTTTGATTATCTCTGTCTCTCCATCTATTTCTGTCTTTCTCTCTCCCTCTGTCTCTTCCTCTGCTTCTCTCTCTGTCTCTCTGCGTCTTTGTCTCTCTGTTTCCAGTCTTTGTTTTCTGTGCTTTCTTAGGAGAGTGCTAACCCTGTTAATGACTGCCTGGCACATAGTACTTAAGAAATATTTTTTTCATTCATTTATTCATGAGGAAGCCACAAGGATCGAGAGGTGAATGTGAGCCCTGGGCCAGGAAACCAATGGCCCCAGGAATCCAGAAAGGGGGTGGTGGTGGTTGATACTCAGTTTTGCTCAATCCTTGTTCAATGTTTCATAGACTTAACAAAGAAGAGAATCTTACTTCCTCAGAGCAAAGTAAAGCCTCAATCCGGTACTCCCTCCCCAAAGCAGCCCTCACTCCAGAACTGAGGTGCCTCCTTGTGCCAAACTGGGCACAGCCGCCATCCCACATAGGCCTCTGTAAGTCAGAGATCTTCCTGGTCAGAACAAAGTTTGGCTTCACTGAACAGACTCCTAGAGCCAAGAGGCCCCTCGGGGATGTCCAGGCCAAATCCTACCCAAGCAGCAATCAGCTTCAATGGAAAGAGGAGCTCTGCTTCAGGAGTTGGAGGACTAGCTCCCCTAATTCTCTAAGTGACCTAGAGTAAGCCCCTTCTCCCCTGGCCTTGTTAATTCAAACAAAAACAACAACAAAAAAAAAAAACAAAAACAAACAAACAAACAAAACAAACAAACAAACAGGAGGCTGATTCCTAAGGTCTCTCTCAACTCCCAATCTTGGGACCTCTCCCCAATCCATCCTGCCCTGAAAGGTCTTCAGAGAGATGGAAGCCCTAGGATAGCCTGTGCCCTGGAAAACCTCCAGAACCTGGGAGCCCCTAGGATATCCTGTGCTCTGGAAAACCTCCAGAAATCAGGTACCCCTAGGATAGCCTGTGCCCTGGAAAACCTCCAGAAACCAGGTGCCCCTAGGATAGCCTGTGCCCTGGAAAACCTCCAGAAACCAGGTGCCCCTAGGATAGCCTGTGCTTTAATAACTAAAATCGAATTCTTAAAAGATTTTTCTCTCTGCTGCCCAAGATCAAATGGCAGAAGAAAGAGAAGTCCCTTGGTGGGGAGACAGGAGATGAAGAAGATGAGCCGGCAGCAATGATTACATCTCCAGCACTGGAGAAAAACCACGGGTCTCCAGATCACACTTCTATTTGAGAGTAAAGCACGTGAACCTTAGAGCAGTATAGAAATGCACCCTATCATGATTAAATAGCTGCTAACTAAATAAATGTTTATGGTTTTCATTTCAGTTAATTCTTCTTTTAAATAGTGCAAAGTAGATGAACTGAGTAGGGCAGGCCTCTTCCCCATTCTGGACTTCAGTTCCCCTCTCAGTGGAACAAAGGGCTTGGAGGAGATGATCAAGACCCAATCGATTCTAGCATTCGGGAAATCTTGGACTTGGAGAATCCCCAAACTGTGCTGTTGGAAGGGAGTATTAGGATCAAAGATCTGGAGTCTGAGGGGACCTCATCCAATCCAATCCTTTCATTTTACAAAGGGGAAAAGTGAGGCTGATCAAGAGATCAGGAAAGCTTTGGGTGCAAGTCCTTTTGCCACATGGGCGATGCTGTTTCCACTGTAAGGAACTGCCTCATCAGTCATCTTAGTCCAATCATACCCGAGCAAGGATGCACTCTGCATTGTCAACAAGGCATGCACTTTGCAGCACTGAATTAGTTTACAGGCTTCCCAGCCAGAAGGGATCACTGAGAGAATCCTCTGGTTTGTTGGGATTCTAGAGAACGGGGCTTTGTTGTTGTTAGTTGTCCTTAGAAGAGAACAATGCCATCAAGAAGATGATGCCATGACATACAAGTGAGTCAGATTTGAGTGAGGGAGGTCACCTGCCTCAATTTCCCCTCCAGAGCCATCTGGGTCTAGTGACCAGATATAGATCAGGATGCCTGGAGATGGCCTGGGATGCAGAGAGGGAGGGAGAGAGGGAAGGAAGGGAAAGAAGGAGGGAAGGAAGAAGGAAGGAGAAAGGGAAAGAGGGAGGGAAGGAAGAAGGAAAGAAAGGAAGAAAAGAGGAAGGGAAGGAGAAAAGAAGGGAGGGAGAGAGGAAAGGAAGAAGAAGGAAGGAAAGAGAAAAGGAGGGAAAGAGAAGGAAAGAAAGTAGGAGGGAGGAAGACAGAAAGAGGGAGAGAAAGAGAGAGGGAGGGGGAGGGAAGGGAAGAGAGAAAAACACAAAGATAGAGAGAGAGAGTATCCAACCTAGAAGGGGAAGACCCTCAGGATTTCTGGCCAAAACAGAAATAATTGCAATTGATATTCACTCTGAGTCAGTCAGGGCCCAAAGACCAACTGGGAAATGGGGCTCTTAGGAAAGCTCTTAGGGAAGAAGTAAATCCACACTTTCCAAATAGACTGTTGGAACAAGTCACAGGAAGAAGGCTCTTTGGACAATTATTTTTTCAAAGTTTAAAGAGAATAGCCCTTAATAAAGAGCTATGCCTTTGTGGCTCTAAAGTGGAATAAGATGGAAGGATTTAGAGCAAGAAGGGACCTCTCAAGTCATCCAACCCTCCTTTCAATTTACTAATGAGCAAAGGCCCTGTAGGTGAACTAAGTAACACCTGAAGTGAGTGGGGGAGGAGGGTGTTACTCCTATTGAGGTCCTTTCAGCACAGAATCAGTCAGTAAACTCAAATCAAGCATTTACTATGTGCCAGGCACTGTGCTAAAGCTCTGGAATTACAAGAATGGGACAAAAGACAGTGCCTGCCCTCAAAGAGCTTCCAATCTAATGGGAGAAACAACAAGCAAACAACCATGTACAAACTAGAGAAAGTGTACAGAGAATCTGGGACCCTGTGAAAATGTGTTGTTTTGTTTGGCTGGTCTTAATTCTTTGCTCACACTTGGGGAAGAAGAAGAAAAAAAAGTCCACTTATCCTGCAGCAGTTCCCAGATATCTGGTCCTGGCCCAGAGGAACCCAGAAAGCTTATTATTGCCCCATAGACTAAGTGCTGGCTGGCCCCTCACTTACTCTCCACACCTGTAAGTGCTCACTTGGAACAGAGAGCTTGGGATGCAGCCCATTCAAACCACCCACTTTATTACCATTCAAACCTTAAGCCTCCTTCTGTGTTGCTAACAACAGCTTGCAGTGAGCTCCCCAGGGTGTGTTTAATATTAAATTAGAAGGCAGCTTGGTGCAGCACAAAGGCCAGTCTTGGAGCCAGAACAACAATAGTTCACTAGACAACGTTGAGATTCTGACTCCAAAAGTCATTAGCTGTGTGACCTTGGTCAAGATGTTTCCCCTACTTCAAGCCTCAGTTTCCTGCTCAGTGAAATGGAGAATACAAAAAGCACTTTGTAAAGCACTCCAGACAAAGAAGTCTGTTAGTTAGTTATTACCATTAGACCCAAGAGACAACACCATCTACAGAAAAAGCCTTTGGGTGGCTCTTGGGACCTCAACGGTGTTGAGTATAGTGGAATAAGCTGAAAAACAGAGCCCAGCTAGGAAAGAGAATAGGTCAGAGCTCCCTAGCTGATCAGAGTAGGAAGAGGCCTGGGGGATCCCCTACATTTCCAGCTGGGAAGAGATAGGGAGACTACATATATATATATACACACACACACAGACATATATACACACACATATATATAACTATTTTAATATCATTTTACCAGTACTTGCAAAAACTATCATAAACTGGAAGAAACTATAAATTATAGAAGACACTATTGTAATGACAGCATTATAGAGAAAAATAGCTTTGAAAGACCTGAGAACTCTGATTGAAATGATAAACTGACTGCAGAAGATGGAAATGACCTTTGCTCCCTTCTATGGGGTTTGGGGAATGGACTTAGGGTGCAGAATGAGACATACATTTCTAAATATAGCCAATATGGGAGTTAGTTATATGTGTTATATGGATTTATCTTTTTTTTTCTTCAATTCTTCAATTGGTATAGAAGAAGCAAAAATAAATGCTCATTAATTGGAAATAAATGGGAAAAATGCTATTGGCTGTATTTGAATATAAACCACAATAAGAAAGGAGATGAATTATAAGCATTAGGGGATAAATATGGGGATGGGGGAGTCTTCCATCAGAGGCATCCATGGATCCTGCTCAGAGTTATAAAATCCCAATGCCTGATCAAAGAAAGCTTAAAGCCCCATCCAGGAGGCTGTCTAAAGGTATTCTGTACTTATTGTATAAGATCCATCTGTCTACCAGTCTGTCTCTCTCTGTGTGTCTCTCTCCCCCCCATCTGTCTGCTTGTCAGCTTGCCTGCCTGCCTGGCTCTCTCTGTCTCTTGTCTCTTTGTGTCTGTTCTCTCTCTTTGTCTGTCTCTGTCTCTTTCTCTTTCAACTCTCTCTTTCTCTTTTTCTCTCTCAACTCTCTTCCTTTCTGTTTCTCTGTGTGTCTCTGTCTCTCTCTCTCTCTCTCTCTCTCTCTCTCACACACACACACACACACACACACACACACACACACACACACACAC
>JAJPUD010000882.1:318622-339804 GCA_023553655.1 Myrmecobius fasciatus
CACACACACACACACACACACACACACACACACACACACACACACACCATAGAAGAGCTGTGAGCAGGTAAAATGTTTTCCTCTTAATATCCATTTCTCCATCTACAAAATGAGATTCTTGGAACTCTGAGCTCTCTAAGGCTCTTACATCTGGAACAATCTGATTGTTTGGAAAGGTAACTAAGCACTGAAGCAGGTTTCACCTTTTATCAGACCTGCTGTGAGAAGTCAGCCAAAATGAAAGAACATCAGATTTGGAAGGGATCTTAAAAACCATCAAGTCCAACCCTCACTTTATACCTGAGCAAACAAAGGATTAGGGGGAAATGGAGTAATAACAACAACATTTACATAGCATCTTACAGCTTGCCAAGTGCTTTACAAATATTATCTCATTTAGCCCTTACAAGAACCCTGAAAATTAGATGCTATTATTATCTCCATTCCACAGATGAGGAAACTGAGCCAGACAGAAGTTTCCCAAGATCACCCAGTTAAGTGCTGGAGTCTGGATTTCCGACTCCAGGTCAAGTTTCTATCTACTGTATCACCTAGATATATAGTGCCATATAGTATATGTAGGATCAATATAAGGTGAAATTTCAAGGGGAGGTATTAGCATGAAAGAAAGGGTTGGGAGTGTTAAGAAAGCTTTCCTAGAGCAGATAGTACTTTAATTAAAATTTTCAAGAGGAGTAAGGGCTTTAAGCAGCCTAAGTAAAGAGGGAGCACATTCCAAGCTTGGGGGTACAGCCTATGTGTACAAAGGCAGGGAGGTAGGAAATGGTGGGTCACGTACAAGGAACAGTAGGTTGGCCAAAACTCCATGTTCCTTCCACTGTGCTATGAGAAAACGCTTTATAAGTAAGCTTTTAGGCACTTTAGAAATAGGAGTTTGTATTTTTATTAGCAGTACCAGGTGAAGTCTGGGTCGGAGAGCAGAGAATGGGCCAGTTCTCATCCCCCATACTGAGTGGTGAGCAGGCAGGGAGAAGGGGAGAAAAGTGGGAGGAAATCCCATCCCTTCCAACCTGGAAGGAGGGACTATGGGAAGCACGGGCCATCCCTAGCTGGCAAAGACAGCTTGTTCCCAAGCTCCATTTGTAATGAGAAGGTTGTTTGGAACTCAGGGCTGCTCTTTGTTTCCCCACAAGCAGTGAATGTGTACCTGGCAGGTGAAGTTCCCAGGCCAGCCCAGGGACCCATGTGACACTGAGGGAGCGCTGCCAGAGTCCTGAGCAAAAGAAGGCAGCCAGAGCCATCAGCTACAAGGACATTCCTTGGGAGAGGCAAGACTTTTATCCTGGAATGAAACACCCAGATCCCAGACTATGGGAGTGGGAGAACTCAGAGATCACCTAGTTCAGATGTCACACCCATCCTCCTCCTCTCCTTACAGGGCAGATGCTGAACCCCATTGAGATGGTGGCAGTTGGTAAATGGGAAAGCCAGGATTTTCAAACACAGGACCTTTGCCACCAAATCCTGGACTCTCTCCATCACCCATCCCTCAGATTTTCCCACCACCTGCTCCATTAGGGATGCAAAGGGTACAAGGGGTGGGATCTGCCTCGACCTGGCCAGTGTTTTGCTTGAATTAAGGCGGAAATCACATCTATCTCCCATCTCTAAGGATACACCAAACTAAACAGGGGTAGGAAGGCCAGAGGCAAGTAGAGGGAGGGAAGGAGGGAGAGCCAGGCTGGGATTCCCCACCAGCCTGTGGGCCCAAGCCCAAGCCCAGCTCACTCACTAGAAGTCAAGTGAGAACATGAAGCATGTGACCCTGGCCCATGTGCCCCCTTCCTTAGGAAGGGATTTCTCTCCCTCCTCTAACACCCTGGGGAGGGAGGGCACAGAGGGAGGCGGCCATCCTTCACAATTATTTTAAGAACCATGATGCCATGTTTCCTGCAGGATTTCAGGAAGGGGAGGAGTGAATGTCACTGGGTCACCAAAGGTGAACTGGATGATCTCGCAGGACGTGTAGAAAGGGAATTCCTGGTAATTAAAAAACAGGTATGGCTTTTCAGGTTTGGGATTTACAAAATGCAATTTGTAACAATGAACTAGACATCATAATAATGACAATAGCATTTCTACAGCTTTAATGTTTGCAATGCATTTAAAAATATTGTCTCGTTTGATCCTCACAACTCTAAGAGATCAATACTATTATTAGAAGCATTTTACAGGGGCAGCTAGGTGGCACAGTGCATAGAGCACCAGCCCTGAAGTCAGGAGGACCTGAATTCAAATGTGGCCACAGACACTTCCTAGTTGTGTGACCCTGGGCAAGTCACTTAACCCCAATTGCCTCAGGGGGAAAAAGAAGCATTTTACAGATGATGAAACTGAGGCAGATAGAAGTGGCTTGCCCAGGGTGGCAGGTATCTGAAGCCAGATGAAGTCTTCCTAATCCCAGGTCCAGAACTCTAATCACTATAGTGAGACCCATCTCCTCCAGTCAATTAATTACCTGATGACCTAAGGTGGGGGAGAGAAAGGGAGCATGGGAGGTACCCTCACTAATAGAAAGAGTATCGATTTGCCATGGACGTAAAGGCTGGCTCTCATACCCACTGTGTGATTTTAGACAAGCCACAACCTCTCACATTTGTACAATGAGGGATTATGCTACCTGATCTCTAAAATCCTGTCTAGCCTCACAACTCCCAACCCCATTTTCCGATGTCTACCCAACCAATTGAATAAACAGGAAAATACCAATTCTGCCACTTAGTAGCTGTGTGACAGTGGCCGAGTCACTTCCCTCCTGTGAGTGGACATAATAATACTACATACTATTATTATGTAGTATTATATTTTTCAAAGAAATATAAAAATAAAATAAAAGCATCTCTGACCTTTATTAGTTTACATTCTCCTTTGCAGGAGAGGGGGAAGTGCTTTGGCAAATCTTAAAGGTTAGGGGAACGGTCACAGTTAGGAGAACAGGGATCTCAGGCAAGACACAAGAGCTATTTTCAATCATTTGAGGGCTGTCATGTAGAAGATGAATTAGATTCCTCCCAAGCAGAAAGTAAGGACCTTATGGATAGTGTTCCAGCTTAGCCCTTGTCTCTCCAGTACCTTGCATACAGTAGGCAATTAATGATTGGATCAGATTTAAGGATACCTTGAAGAACCCAAGCTGAGTCAATTAAAATTGTTCATTTAAAAAAAATCATAAGGCAAAGGAAATAGAAGAAAATTTTCATTTCAAAGTAAACTTATGACAACATTGTTGCACTCCTAGTGTGAATTGAAGATTTATTCTGCTTGGCCCCAGAGGGAAAGATAAAATCAAGAGAGGAAAAGCTACAGAAAGAGTAAAGTGAAAAACTTCCTAGAGCTGTCTGAAAGAAGATGCTCTGAGAAGTCGTGGAGTCTGGATAGGAATGTACTTGTAAATGTTTAACAACTGGCTCCCTAGGGGAAAGAATCCATGAAACACATTTTAAAATCAAAGTTAAAATTTAAAATTTAATTGTTAAAATTTAAAATGCATTGTAAACATTTGTTCCATCATGTAATTCTTGATAACCAACAAAATGAATCAAGCCCTGATTTGTGGGATTTACTAATTTCTGAAATTTACTCATGTTGAAAATGTAATGATTGGTTCAAGCATGTCCCTGAACTGTACCTATGAGAGAGCAAAAGTTGGACAGGCACTTGTCAGGAATCTGGAGAAGGGATTCTTGGTCATGGACAGGCTGGGCAAAATGAGTCTGACATCTCTTCTGAGATTCTTTAATTCTGTAATTATTAAGATATAAAATTAATATAAAATATATAATATATAAATAAAATATATAAATTTATAAATATATGTAAATATAAAATATTTTAAATTATTATACAAAATAAAAAATAAAATTAAGATATAAAAATAAAATAAAAATTAAGAATAAAAAATTAAAAAAAAATAAAATTTAAAAAGAGTAAAAAAAATAATTTAAAAAATTAAGAGTAAAAATTATTATAAAAAAAAGTAAGGAAAGCCCCTAAAACCACAAAACTTGATCAAGTCCCATTAGTAAACCTTAACTCGGTACAAATCATTAGGGAAGGACAAGGATATGTCTAATGTCTATCCTTATTTTAAAAACCAACTTGAGCTCAGCATCTGAACAAAGGGCGTCTCAAGTCTTTAACTTCCAAGGACAAGGCCCAGAAACTGGTTCAAAACTAATAGAGGGGAAAATAGCCCAATCTAATAATTTTTTTTAGGAAAAAAAAAGTTATTACAAACTATGGTATTTCCTCAGCTCCACTTTTAATGAAAACTTCAGAGCTGACCCATAGTCAAATGATAACAATAACAGTTAACATTTATAAGATTGAAAATAATAAGTGGTATCACCTCTTAAGGAAGCAAGAATGCTTGGTGAGAGACCCAAAGCAATCACATCTTAAAGAGTATTTTAGCATGAACCTGGAAGAAGGAAAATGAATAGACAAAAATTGGAAAGGATCTGTCAAGATTTCCATAGGAAACTCTTCTTATCAATGACAATGAAGCTGCCATATCTGGGCTCTAAAATCACAAAATCTAAAGTTCGGTAAAAGGAAGGAAGATGATTTGAAGACAGATTTGAAGAGATTAAGTGAAACCCAGAGAGATTAATAATTTGTCCCAACTCACAGAGTAGAAGGTCAGAATTTTAACCCAGACTCTACCACTCTGAAATCTGGCATCCTTTCCACTGGATTACCTGGCTCCCAAAATAATCTTGCCTCTGTTCAAGGCCCTTCTTCAAACAGAGACAGCACTTCAGGAGTGAAACAAGGCTGCCCACTGTCACCATTACTATTTAATATTGTATTAGAAATGTTAGCTTTAGCAATAAGAGAAGAAAAAGAGATAAAAGGAATCAGAGTAGGTAGTGAAGAAACCAAATTATCACTCTTTGCAGATGACATGATGGTATACTTAGAGAATCCTAGAGACTCAACTAAAAAACTACTAGAAACAATTCACACCTTTAGCAAAGTGGCAGGATACAAAATAAATCCGCATAAATCATCAGCATTTTTATATATTACCAATAAAGTTCAGCAGCAAGAGATACAAAAAGAAATTCCATTCAAAATAACTGTTGATAGTATAAAATATTTGGGAATTTATCTGCCAAGGGATAGTCAGGAACTATATGAACTAAATTACAAAACACTTTCCACACAAATCAAATCAGACCTAGTCAATTGGAAAAACTTAAAATGCTCATGGGTAGGACGAGCGAATATAATAAAAATGACAATACTACCCAAACTAATTTACTTATTTAGTGCCATACCAATCAAACTCCCAAGAAATTATCTTACAGATCTAGAAAAAATAGTAGCAAAGTTCATTTGGAAAAACAAAAGGTCTAGAATTTCAAGGGGATTAATGAAAAAAAAGGCTGAAGATGGTGGACTTGCTGTACCAGATCTAAAACTATATTATAAAGCAGCGGTCATCAAAACCATTTGGTACTGGCTAAGAAATAGAGTAGTCGATCAGTGGAATAGGATAGAATCACAAGACAAACTAGGCAATAACTATAGCAATTTGGTTTTTGATAAACCCAAAGACCCCAGCTTTTGGGATAAGTATTCACTATTTGACAAAAACTGCTGAGAAAACTGGAAACTAGTGTGGAAGAAATTAGGGCTTGACCCACATCTAACACCACATACCAAGATAAGATCTAAATGGGTTCATGATCTGGATATAAAGAGTGATTTTGTAAACAAGTTAGAGGAACATAATATAGTTTACCTCTCAGACCTGTGGAGATGGAATAAATTTATGTCCAAAGAAGAACTGGAACTCTTAATTGAAAATCAGATAGATAACTTTGACTATATTAAATTAAAAAGTTTTTGTACAAACAAAATCAATGCAGACAAGATTAGGAGGGAAGCAATAAATTGGGAAATCATCTTTACATTTAAGGGTTCTGATAAAGGTCTCATCTCTAAAATATATAGAGAATTGTCTCATATTTATAAAAATTCAAGCCATTCTCCAATCAATAAATGGTCAAAGGATATGAACAGACAATTTTCAGAGGATGAAATTAAAACTATTTCTAGTCATATGAAAAGGTGCTCCAAATCACTATTGATCAGAGAAATGCAAATCAAGACAACCCTGAGATACCACTTCACACCTGTCAGATTGGCTAAAATGACAGGAAAAGTTAATGATGAATGTTGGAGGGGTTGTGGGAGGGCTGGGACACTGATGCATTGTTGGTGGAGCTGTGAACGGATACAGCCATTCTGGAGAACAATTTGGAGCTATGCTCAAAAAGTTATCAAACTGTGCATACCCTTTGACCCAGCAGCATTTCTATTGGGCTTATATCCCAAAAAAATCATAAAGGAAGGAAAAGGCCCCACATGTGCAAGAATGTTTGTGGCAGCCCTTTTTGTAGTGGCTAGAAACTGGAAATTGAATAGATGCCCTTCAACTGGAGAATGGCTGAATAAATTATGGTATATGAATATTATGGAATATTATTGTTCTGTAAGAAATGACCAGCAAGATGATTTCAGAGAGGCCTGGAGAGACTTACATGAACTGATGCTGAGTGAAATGAGCAGAACCAGGAGATCATTATACACAGCAACAACAGTACTATATGACGATCAATTCTGATGGACATGGCTCTCTTCAACAATGAAATGTTTCAAACCACCTCCAATTGTTCACTGAAGAAAGCCATATACACCCAGAGAGAGGGATGCGAAATGTGGACCACAACATAACATTCTCATACTCCTTGATTGATGTTTGCTTACATTGTGTTTCCTTTATCTGATATATCGTTCGTGTAGATAAGATTTTTCTTGCACACCAATGATAAGTTTGGAAATATGTATACATATATTCGATTTGCCAATATTTTAACATAATTAACATGTAGTGGATATCCTGCCATCTAGGGGAGGGGTGGGGAGTTGGGGGGAAAAATTTGTAACGGAAAGCTATGTAAGGGTTATTGTTGAAGAATTACCCACACATATGTTATGCAAATAAAATAAAAATTAAAAAAAAAAACAGAGACAGCACTAAAGAAAAGATGTAGATAGCAGATGGATTAGACTAAGTACATATAAGGGAGATGATAATTTTGAAAGTGCGTAGGAATTAATTCCAAGATATCTGAAAGAACATAAAATACTGGGGAGAAAATAAGATATTAATATTACCCAATCCCCATAATATATTACAAAAATATCAATAACTACCAATCCATGTATCTACTTTTCCCTTTTTACAAAATCTTTGAGAATTATCTTCATGGCCATCAAGGGAATCTTTGATGAAATATGAGAAGAGAACTAGCAAACTTTCACAAGGGCTAATCTGCAGCTAAAAACAGATTTACAAAATTCTTGAGCAATAATGTGTAGACATAATTTCTTTTGATCAATAAGGGAAAATGTCTTAAGTATTTTAGAGATGAAAAATAAGTAGCAACTTGGTCTGACACAGGTAAATGTCCTGAAGGGCAACCAAAAGAGGCTCTTCAGGTGCTAGGAATGGTTACCAGACACAATGATTCCCAGACACAGGTAAGGATGTGCCCAAAGTAACATAACAAGTGAGTTGCAGAGCCAAGATCAGAATCCTGGACTCCTAATTCCCAGAACTGGTTATCCCTTGGCACTCAAATTGTCACCATTTCCCCATTACAAGAAGTACAGGGCTTTGCACATGTCACTGTACCCATGCTGATAGTGACAGAGAACTGGCCCCAGGTAACTTAGAGATGGCACTTTGGGGGTACACTTGCAGAAGAATGGAAAAAGTAGGAGAATCTAAGCAAGGGTACTTAACTCTTCCCTTGATTCCCAAACTCCCCTTTCCCTAATCCTCTGTAGAAATGATACATAATGTTTTGCCTGGCATTCAAGGCTTTCTACTGGCACACCCTTCCTTTCCAGCTTTATCTCATGTCACAAGGAATTCTATGCATCAACCTATGCATATACATCAGGGCAAAGCCAAGATTATAGATCTGTAGGGGAAAGAGACCTCAAAGGCAGTCCAGTCCAGTTTACAAATGAGGAAAAGAGAAATCCTGGATGTGAACTGATTGCCAAAGAGAACACAAGCAGTAAGTAGCAAAGACGATTTGAATCCAGGTTCCCTGATGAGAGAGAGGGAGAGAAAAGATGGAGGGAGGGAAGGTAAGATGGAGAGAGAGAGACAGAGAGCAAGAAGGAGGGAGGGGAAAAGAAAGACACAGAGACAGAAAGAGGAAGAGACAGAGAGATGAAGACAGAAATAGAGATTGAAAGACAGACAGAGACAGAGGCAAAGAGAGAGACAGAGAGAGGGAAAAAGGGAGAAAGACAGAGACAGGGAGGAGAGACAGAGAGATGAAGACAGAAATAGAGACTGAAAGACAGACAGAGACAGAGGCAAAGAGAGAGAGAGAAAGGGAGAAAGACAGGGAGGAGAGACAGAGACTGAGAGAGAAACAGAGAAAGACAGACAAATAGAGGAGACAGAGACAGAGAAAAGAATGAAGAGATCAAGAGAGTGAGGGGAACTTTTGTATAAATTCAAGTGAATTTTCAAAGTGGGACCTTGAAAAGTTACTCTCCTAGACAGTAAAGGCATGTAAATCCAAGAAGAAACAAGATGGAAAGGGAGAGTCAGGGGCAAGTGGTATAGTGGATTCCATTGACCTTGGAATCAGGAAAACTCATCTTCATGACTTCAAATCCAGCCTCAAGCACTTACTAGCTGTGAGACCCTGGGAAAGTCACTTAACCTTATTTGCCTTAGTTTCCTCATCTGAAAAATGAAAAATTCCAAATGGGGTCACAGAGAGTCAGACACAACTAAAAAAATTGACTAAACAAACTAAACAATTATAAGTAATATAACTGTCCTATTTGTCTGGTCTAAATTTCTTTAATTCTCTTCTGTGTATTAAAAAAAAAAAAAGGTGGTAGGGGGAGGGTGGGAACTAGCAGAGCACAGGGTTTTGAGACAGGAATAAGAAAGTCATCCTGCCTCAAAGCTCCATGGGATCCCAGGACCATGAACTCTAAACTCAAATGAAGAGTTTGAAAAGGCTTATCACTTGATGAAGGTATTCAGTCTGCAAAAGTATAAGGTCAGGCGAAGACTCCAAGGGTATTACAAATGGCCCAAACCAAATAAAGCTGTCAACCACCTGCTTTAATCTACAGAAATCCAAACCTTGACATCCAGCAGGCATCCAATGGCAGGCTAAACCACTGTCTCTCAACCAAAGCTGCCCATGGGAGCACCCAGAGCCAGTTTCATGGTGAAAGAGATCCAAGTAGAACCAAAAGATAAAATGTTAGCCATGCTCAATGTCTTCCTGCCTCTGAGGCCGGAGCCAAAAGCCCAGAACCTGCCCTACTATAGAGTGGGGCAACTTAAGGCAGCAAGATGGGGCAATGTGACAGTCAACTTGTGTCTTGGATCTACCTCCAACTATCTGCATGGGCTCTCATTCACAGCAACTCTGAAAGGTAGATTACAGGAGTGTTTTATTGTTCAATGGTGTCTCACTCTTCACGACTATTTGAGGTTTTCTTGGCAGAATACTGGGGTGGTCTTACCATTTCCTTTTCCAGCTCATTTTGCAGATGAGGAAACTGAGGCACACAGGGGTTAAGTTACTTGCCCAGGGTCAGACAGCTAGGAAGTGTCTGAGTCTGGATTTGAACTCAGGTCTTACTCCAGGCTCTATCCACTGTGATCACCTAGATGTTTGGAACATCTAGGATCATGGAAAGAGACCTTAAGGTCCATCTAGTTCAACTTTTATTCGACAGAAGGAGAAACAGAGGCCCAAAGAAAGGAATTGACTTTCTCAAGGTCAAAGATTAAAATTTTATTTTAATTAAAATTAATTAAAAGAAAGAAGATCCAAATCCTGGCCTTCTGATTCCATACCAGTGCTCTCTTCCCACTGTTGTTGTTGTTAAAAATCTGTCCAAAGACATTTGAGCACTGTTGCAAGAAGGTCTGAAAGAGTATATCCTAAGAAGAAAATCCTATTTAATTCCTTCCCTCACACACTACCCCCTCCAAACTATGCCTTCTAAAACTACAAAAATCCAAAATAAAAATCTGTCACTGGAACATGCTTTCCCCTGCTTCTGGGAAGCTTTTCCAGACACCCTTCTCAGGTCTGGGAGCCGAAAATGTTGGCCAGAAGATCACTAGTTCAACGTCCTTTCCACCTTAAAGATAACTTAGAAAAGAGCAAAATTGGCGACACATCCCAGTGACGCGAAATCAGGTCCCCTCGTGGCTCGCCTGAGCGTCAGTTGCTTCCACCCTTTGCCCTCCTGGGAGTAAACAATGTCAACAGACCTGCCTGGCTTTCTCCAGTTTACAATGAGGGACAAATCTCCAGTGAATGGGCTTTGGGTTTTGGAGAACAATTATCTGAAGATCAGGAAAAGGAATGGTAAAATGAGCCAAGCCCCACTTGCAAATTCTCCTGCATCTGTCGTTCCCAATGGTTTCCAAGAAATGTATTTGTTCTAGTTTGGGTTGATAGCAAACAAAGCCCTGGGCAAGTTTTTCCTCCAAGCTCCCCTTTCACCAAGTGGGCCCTGGGACCACTTATTGCAACTCGCCCTCATGGTTTCACAAGAGTTACCCCATCCAACATGGCAGCAAGACTAAACAACAAGGATTCAAGAGCCAATTTGAAGGAAAAGCCATGGACCTCAATCTTATCTACTCGCTCCAGAAAACAGAATCCACTTTTCCAGTTATCCCAGTTGCCCTCAGGGTTCTCAGGGGAAGCTACTTAGCTCAGTGGATAGAGTGCTGGACCTGGAGCAGGGAATACCTAAATTTGAATCCTGCCTCAGACACTTATTTCCTGTATAACACTGCTTAATCTTTAAGAAATCTCTTAAGTTTCCTTATCTGTAAAATAAGAGGGATGGGTTCAAGAAGTTCAGTGCAGCTCTAAATCTATGATCATATGATTCTAAGACTATTTTATCTCAAGACTGTGCTTGACATATTCATGTAGTACAATGGAAAAAAGGCCTGGGTTTGCATTTTAATTCCTGAGTGATCATCAGCACTTTGCTTAACCTGGGTCTTAGTTTCCTTATATGAAAAGTGAGAGGGAAGCAGCTAGGTGTTGCAGGGGATAGAGCACCAGCCCTGAAGTCAGGAGGACCTGAATTCAAATGTAGTCTCAGATACTTAATCCTAAAGGAAAAAAAAAAAAGAAAGAAAAGCGAGAGGCCTAGATTCAAAGGCCTCAAAGGTCCCTTCTGGATTTAACACTATGACCAGCCTTTGCTGCTTTCAGTGAGGGGGTCCCTCACTGCCTCCTCAAGACAGTCCTATTATCTTTCAAAATAGTTTTAATTATTAGGAGGGTTATTATTAGCTAGATGGCCCAGTGGTTAGAGTGCCAGGCCTAGTCAGGAAGACTCCTCTTCCTGACTTCAAACCTCAGACACTTACTAGCTGTGTGACCCTGAACAAGTCACTTAGCCCTGTCTGCTTCAGTTTCCTTATCTGTAAAAATGAGCTGGAGAAGGAAATGGCAAACCACTGCAGTATCTTTGCCAAGAAAACCTCAAATGAAATCATAAATTGTCAGACATAACTGAAAAGTAACTCCATAACAACAATTATTAGGAAGCTTTTCTGTAGATGAAGCCTGAAATCTGGCCTCTGTAAGCCACTGTTCTTGGCTGTGCCTGCCAGGGAACCAATAAAGAAAAGCTGATCCCTCTGTTACCCAATAACCCTTCAAATATCTAAGAGTACATTATTCCCTGAGATTTCTCTTTGTCAACTTAAACAACCCCAGTTCCTCCAAACAACCCCCATGTGCCATCATTCTCCATCAATCAAGTATTTATTAAGCACATTATGTGTCCACCCTGTGCTAGTTGCTACAGCTACAAGTACAAAGAACAAAACAATCCGAATTCACAAGAGAATTACATTCTGGTGGGGGAAGCAATCAATTAATTCATCACCAAGTATTTATTAAGCACCTACTACATACAAGACACTAGGCTGTGGAGCCGGGAATACAAGTACAAGTCATGAAACAACCCCTACTCAAGCAAAGAGCTTATAATCTAATGGAGAGAGAAGACAATGAGGTCAGATGGAAAATATATTCAGCCTAAATACAAAATTAACACAGAGAATATAGGCATCCTGTTCTGACTACCCTCCAGCTTGTCTATGTTCTTCCCAAAAGGCAGTTCCAGGACAGGAGAGGGTAACCCGAATTAAGCAGATGTGACCCGAGTAAAGCAGAATTCACCTTCCTCCTTCTGGACCCTGCCTCTCTCAATGGGGCCCAAGAGAATAGGAGCTTTTTTGTCTGCCAAATCCTACTGTTGACTCATAGTAAGCTTGCAATCAACCCCTGCCTCACATAAACTGATCTCAGACTTTCTGGTTAATAGATCTCTGCAGTAACCTATCCCAAAAGAATTTGTTTTTCTACCATTTTAAAGGATATTTTTTATTTTCAGGGAGCTAACAAAAGTTATAGTATAAAAAGAAACGATCCTCCTGTCAGACATTCTGGGTTTGAATCCCATCCTGGGCAAATAAATCACTTAATATTCTTGGGCCACTGATTATTGATCTTCAAGAGAAGGCGTTGAATGAGAAGGTCTATGTGGTTCCTTCTGGCCCCAAATCTACAATACTATGAGTCCCAAGATCATGTATCAAAATGGTGGCAAATTTCCAAAATAGCAGCCAAATCCCATACTTTAAAAATCACAGTGGAGAATAGGGGAGTTCTCAACCTTTTCTATGCCATGGACTCTTCAGATCTTATTTTTTTAAGTGCATAAAATAAAACATGTAAGAGTACAAACAAAGCCAATTGTATTAAAATAGATAGCAAAACATAAAAAAAAAAACCTAAACCTAAAATCAGATTTGCAAATACTCTCCCTACCTCCACCTCTGTTAAGAATTCCTGATATAGGGCAGCTAAGTGGCTCAGTGAACAGAGCACCAGCCCTGGAGTCAGGAGGATGAGTTTAAATCTGACCTCAGACACTGGGCAAGTCATTTAAGCCCAATTGCCTTACCCCCCCCCAAAAAAAAAAAACCAAACAAACAACAAACAAACAAAGCAGGGATACCCTGACCTTGTTCTCCCACCATTATGGACTTTCAAAGGTCACTTTCTTAGGAGTGAAGCTCATTCTCTTTTCAATCACAGAAATTGGATTCCAACATTTAAAATGACTTTGGGAGAGTTTTTCAGAGCCTCTATTAACTCATCTGTAAAACAGATGAAATGATCACCAAGGTCCCTTGCAGCTCTAAGTCCACGATCCTATAATACATACAGAGAAAGCATGAGGAGAGGCAGATGAAGAGGCCAAGGGCTACACATACTATTTATTTTTTTGTTTTATTTTGGTTTTTTGATGACAATCAGGGTTAAGTGACTCGCTCAGAGTCACACAGCTAGTAAGTGTCTGAGGTTGGATTTGAATTCAGATCTCTATTTATTAAAACTTCCAAGGCAATTCCAATAAACTTTGGATAGAAAATGCTATCTGCATCCAGAGAGAGAACTATGAAGAATGAATGTAAATCAACATATACCATGTTCACTTTTTTTCTTTTTCTTCTATTTTTTTCTCCCTTGTAATTTTTCCCTTTTGTTCTGATTTTTCTCTCCCAATATGATTCATAAAGAAATGTGCATTTTAAAAATTAATGTGCATGCATAACCAGAAAAAACAAAAATTTTAAAAAAGAATTTTGTTAAAAGCCTCTGATAAATTGGGATGATCCCTCAGGGGACTATAGAAGAGTGAATATGAAATCACACAGTAATGGCAACGACCTATCCTGATGGAGAAAACCTATGCACCATGAGCTCCCAGATCTATCAAAGCTTCCAAGACAAAAGGTCTTTCCTAAATCTCTTCTGAACAACACATCGATAGCCAATGAATCCTGCTAGGACAAGGGTTACATGTTTATGTTATCTTAAAATGAAAAAGTTCTGAGAAGACACAACACATTAGCTCAGAGATACAGAGCAATGGAGATGCCCAAGAAAGATAACTGTATATCCCAATTAAAAATATTTCAGGGGAGAGACATCGTAGCATAGGAGATAAAAAGCCAACCTTCAAGAGTCTAGAAAATTGGAGTTTAAGTTCTACCCTGAACAGGTCACTCTCAGTGCCCAAGCTCACTACACAATTCTAAGATTCTAAGTTGCAGAAGAAACCACCTATAATTAATAGAAGTTCATCACTGATATCTACATAAAATAATAAAGTTCAGTTTTAAAAAGCAAAGACAAAGATCCATTATAGTCATAACAGCATTTTTTTTGGTAGGAACAAAGAAACAGAGACACATAATAGTTAAGTGGGGAATGGCTTAAAAATGATATATGAATGTTACTACTATGCGGTAAGAAATTATGAATAGGAAAGATTCAGAGAACCACAGAAAGCCTTGGATGAACTGATATAAAGGAAAATAAGAAACAAAAGAACATAGTTACAATAAATAAGGAAATTAAACCATTTATGATGGTCCCAAAGAAAGGATATTGATGTGCACCTCCTTCCTGACAGCAGAGAGGTAGATAAAATGTTGTGAACAGTGTCACAGGCAAACACTGTATCAAGTGATTTTACTTTATTGGTTTTTTTTTTTATTATTATGAGGGAGGACTTAATCTTTTGGGGGGATTTTCTTTTTTTTTCCCTTCAAAATTGTGATTTTGATGTATCAATAAAATGAATTCAATTTATTTTGGGGGGGGCTTCAAACAGAAATCTTTATTTTTATGATGAGAATTACCTTTTCATTTTCACAATTTTTTTATTAATACTTTTTATTTGCAAAACATATGTATGGGTAATTCCTAAACATTAACCCTTACAAAGCTTTCTGTTACAAATTTTCCCCCCTACTCCCCACCCCTCCCCTAGATAGCAGGATATCCACTACATGATAATTATATTAGAATACTTAAATCGAATATATGTATAGTTATTGCCACACATCAAATGAATTCAATTTAAAAAGTTATATCTAAGGATTCTGACTTGCTCGGAAAAAGCTATAATATACCTGAAAAGTTACCCAATCACCATTTTGTAATCTCTGTTCCATGCAGAAAGTGTCCAACTCATGGCTTGAGATGAAAAACATCATTAAACATTGTAAACAACTTAATACACATGTTACATGTTACTTGGACCACTGGAGATCAGTGAACTGTATGGAGAATGAATGTTTAGAAACTTTCCACTGGGAAAAGTGACTTCCAGCTCTTTCAGAGAAGTATGCAGCAAGTTTTGCTATATTTCTCAGGCCAAAATGTGGGTGTAAAGATCTAGCCAGTCAATGTAAGATAAAGCAAAGAGCACTGGATTTGGGAGTAGAGGACCAATCCCAGTTCAGCTCCATAATACTTGAATTAATTTGAGTGAATCCTTCTTCCTTTCTGGTACTCACTTTACCGTGCTTATAAAATGACAGGACTAGATGGCTTCTAAGGTTCCTTCCTAGTTATAAATCCTAGGATTCTATGAAAACACACAGTTCTGGGGAAGAGAGTTTCATCCCACTGGCATGGGAGGAAGCTCTAAGCCAATTATCACAGAGTAATTTCTGGGAAATGGGCTCATTCTCAAATTAGTAAGACTGTCACAGGTATCTTACCAAATTGCCTGGAAATGAGGCTCAAAAATGGTAGTGCTTCCCCTTGGTGAAGAGGTCAATGTCAATATGGTTTTCCCAGGCCACAACTCAAAACTAATCTAAGGGAACCTGGATTTCCTGGGGAGTCATCACACCCCCCCACCTCCCCACCCCCGCCTTAAGATCAGCTCTGGCAGCTGGTGTGGGGAGAGTTTCCCCCCAGTGATGGGAAGGGAAATGGAGAGAAAGGAAGAACAGCTATATCCTGAATTTAAATTAAGCATCAAAATCCCTGAAGGAAAGAGGAGTCACAGAGAGAAGGGGAGGAGGGGAAACCCAGCCAGACTGAGAAAGCCCCTTCCAGTCCCATACTGATCATTCATTCACCCTATGATCTATGGAAGCCCCAACCCTGGCATGATCAGGGAAACACAGGATCATAGGTTTAAACTTAGAAAGGACCTTAGAGAGTCCAAGTACCCTATTTTACAGATGAGGAAACAGAGTCTGAGAGAGGTTAGTTACACAAATAGTAACTAGCAGAGGAGGATTTGAAACCAAGTCCCTGACTCCAAACCCAGCATTCTTTACACAGATCCTTAGATTATGAGGATAATAACAATGATGGTGATGATGAAGTCTTAAGCTTTGCTAAATATTTTACATATATTATCACATTTTGTCCTCAATACTGTAAGACTATCATTATTCCCATTTTACAGATGAGGAAGCTAAGGCTGATGGAGACTGATTTGCCTAGGATCCATATGACTAGTAAATATCTGAAGCTAATAAGTATCAATTTCTACAACTATAAAATGAGGATCATGGTATTACCTATTTCCCAGGGACTACTGTGAGGGTCAAATGAAATAACATTTGTAAAGCACTTAGCATTGTGTCTGGCACCTATTGGATGCTATATAAATGCTTACTTCCTCCTCCCTTCACTGACAGAGCCCTCCACCACTCTAGCCAAATTCTGTCTCCAAAATACCCCTTCCACGGACATTCATTCCTCTTTCCCTACATTTTAGCACCAGATATCTAAATCCTACTTTCCCTGATCATCGATCTCATTCTGTACAAATTCTTCAAATGCTGCCTTTATCTAAACATTGCCCCACTCACCAATCTGTCCTGCTTTTAGATTTCCTGCTACAAACTTCTCACTTTTCTTTCAAAATCCCCTAGAGGGAAATACTCTCTTTCTCATCTGATTTCCTAACACCCTCTGCTTCTCTTACCATATTAGGATCTATATGGGCACACCTCAGAGATATTGCTAGGTCAGTTTCAGACCACCACAATGAAGTGAATATCACAAGAAAGCAAGTCACACAAAATTTTTGTTTTCCCAGGGCATATAAAAGTTATATCTAGAATATTATGGAATATTATTGTTCTGTAAGAAACGACCAGCAGGATGATTTCAGAGAGGCCTGGAGAGACTTGCATGAACCGATGCTGAGTGAAATGAGCAGAACCAGGAGATCATTATACACGGCAACAACAAGACTATATGATGATCAATTCTGATGGACTCTTCAACAATGAAATGTTTCAAACCAGTTCCAATTGTTCAGTGAAGAAAGCCATATACACCCAGAGAGAGGGATATGAAATGTGGACTACAACATAACATTTTCATGCTCTCTATTGATGTTTGCTTGCATTGCGTTTCCTTTCTCTTATTTTTCTTTCTTGTAGATACGATTTTTCTTGCACAAAAATGATGTGTGCAAATATGTATACATATATTCAATTTGTCAAGTATTTTAACATAATTAACATGTAGTGGATATCCTGCCATCTAGGGGAGGGGTAGAGAGTAGGGGGGAAAAAACTGTAACAGAAAGCTTTGAAAGGGTTAATGTTGAAGAATTACCCATACATGTTTTGCAAATAAAAAAAAGTTACAGCTACTCTATAATCTATTAAGTGTGCAATATACAAAAATCAATGTACATACCTTAATTAAAAAATACTTAATTGCTAAAAAAAAATTACTTAACCATCATCCGAGTTGTTGTTTTGGTTTTTTTTTTGCTGGTGGAGGGTCTTGCCTCGATGTTGATAGCTGCTGACTGATGAGGGTACCAGTTATTGCTGAAGGCTGGGGTGGCTGTGGCTATTTGAAAAACTAAGACAACAATGAAATTTGCCAAAACAACTGACTCTTCCTTTCATTTGAACACTGAGAGACCATTGTAGGGTTATCAACTGGTCTAATTTGTCTTGGGGAATAGGAAAGTCCAAGGAGAGGGAAAGAGACTGGAATACCAGGGCAGGATCAATGAAGCAGTCAGAACAATTTATTTATTAAGTTCATCATCTTATATGGCTGGGATAATGGCACCCAAAATAGTAATATCAAAGATTTTTGATCACAGATCTTCGTAACTGATAAGATAATAACAAAAAAAAGTTTGAAATATTACAAGAATTACTGAAATGTGAAACAGAGACACAATGTGAGCACATGCTATTGGAAAAATGGCACCCATGGATGCCTTGCTCAATGCAAGGTTGCCACAAACCTTCACTTAAAAAAAAGCCATATCTGCAAAATATAATAAAGTGAAGAGTAATAAAAATGAGGTACACCCTGTACTGCATTTGACTATATGTGTAGTTTTCATGAGCAGTGAGACAAACACAGTACAGAGAATCTGATAACTAGTTTATGACTCTCTTAGTCCCTCATCTGTAAATAAGGAGATTAATGTATTTACCTCACTCACAGGGCTCTTGATAGGAACAAATTTTGTGAACTTTTATAGAAACATCTATTGTTATCTTTTCTGCTTTCTGTAAACTTAGCACAGAGAATAATGTGAACCATTCTCAATTTCCATAGTTATATGCCTAATAATTCCTCCCATTTTCACAGCTCTGAAAAGCTTTTTCTATCCAGTGATCTCCACTGGAGTTTCCTCACAACCCCACTGGGGCAAGGATTATCACCTCCATTCTACAAAGGCCTGGAGATGCCATTGATTTCATAAAGCAATGATAACAAAAGAGTCAATATATCAGAGGCACATGACAGTCAATGATACAATTCCTTCCATGGGAGCTCATGATCCAATGATAATTGATAGTCTTAGAGAGTAGCCTAAAGCTCAGGTGACATGTGGTGGTCACACAGCCAGTGTCAGAGATAGTGGCTTTCCTGTATCAGAATCAAGTAGTGTGTCCACATTGCCTCAATAATAATGAGAGCTGACCTTTGGAGGGCACTTTGGGATTTACACAGTCATATTACAAGGAAGCTAAGCCAGATTCTTCAACCATAAAATGAGGGATTTGGACTAGAATCAAAAGTTCATAGACTTGGAGCCTGAAAGGGACCTTAGAGGAAACTAATTCAATCCCCTAATTTTTCAAAGGAAGAAACTGAGTCCCCAGAGAGGCAAAGAGATGAATCTGTGTAAACCACTTGTCCCCAAAACTGACATTTGTACCCTTTAAAAAGCACAGGGACCTTCTAGCTCTCTCTTCACTCCTCTCTTTCCTCATCCTTGCTTCTGGGCTTCTCTGTCTCCTTCAAGACTCAGCTCAAACCTTACCTTCAGACAGGAGGCCTGGCCTGGTTACTCTCACTCCTAGTGCCTTCCTATGGATATTAATGTTTCTATCTTAACTGTGGGACAACTAGGTGGGGCAGTACGTGAAGTGTTGGGCTTGGACTCAAGAAGAACTGATACTAGTCAAGTGACCTTAGGCAAATCATTCAATCCTGTTTGCCTCAGTTTCCTCATCTGTAAAATGAGTTGGACAAGGAAATGGCAAACCACTCTAATATCTTTGCCAAGAAAACCCCAAATGGAATCATAAAGAGTAGGACATGATCAAAAACAACTGAATAACGATCTTGAAGGTATGTTTTTTGTTTTTTGTTTTGTTTTGGGGGGGGGGATGGAGTTTGTTTGTGTTCTCTCCAGTTGGAATGGGAAGTCCTTAAGGGCAAGACCCATGTTTTTGTCTTGGTATACAATAGGTGTTTAATAAATGCTTATTGCCAGCGATACTGCAGTTATTCTTTTTCTCACTTTACAGAGAAGGAAACTGAGGTTTTCTATTACCAGGTATTCTATTTATCAAGGCATCAGATCCTAGATAAAAAGTTGAACGATAGGGCAGCTAGATGGCACAGTGGATAGAGCACCAACCTTGAAGTCAGGAGGACCTGAGTTCAAATTTCACCTCAGATTCTTAACTAGCTCTGTAACTCCAATTGCCTTACCAAAAAAAAAAAAAAAAATTGAAAGGGATTTCAGAGGACATCTTGTGCTACTCCTTCACTTTATAAATAATTTAAGTCCAAAAGTTCTTGACTTTTTTGTGTGTCCTCAACCCTGAAGAACAGAATGACCCCTGATGAAAACAATCTTTTTTAAATAATTAAAGGAAATGTTAAATTGAAAATAAAGATGGAATTTATTTCCCTTCCAAATTTACAAATCCTCTGAAATCAATCTATCCCAGCATGAGAATTTCTGATGGAGCACTTCACAGAGGACAAAACTGAGGTCCATAAAAGGTGGGTGTCAAGTCTAAGGTTACAGCGCTAACAAGCAGTAGAACTGGTCCTCTAGCCCGAGTCTCCTGACTCCTAATAGCGTGTTCTATCCACCACGACTCAGTATGGAGTAGTTCCAATCTTCAGACTGTCTCATGCCCAAAGGATTCATAACAATGACCCCCCCAAACCCCACCCCAGTTTTACTCACCAGTTCATTCACTAGTCTAGTGGGAGCTACCACACAAAAAGAGGAGATAATTAGGAAATTCAGTCAATGACCTTCTGACCAGCTATTGTTAGGAACTGAGAAGGGCTTGGTACAATTTCCTCTAGGACACAATGAGTTCCTCTACAAACTTCATAATGTAGCTAAGAGCTCCCCAAACAATTCCACTAATAATAGACTCCACTTACCAAGTGCTTTTCCTCCCAAAAGCTGAGGGAAGGGGGGGGGGGACATGGAAACAGTCTCTTACAATGGCCTTTCTTACATCATAAGCTGCGCTTTGAAGAGTATATTTACAAAATTATCCATTGCCGAAATCCGTTCCTTCAAGAGGAAACATTAAAGTGGCTGCCAGCTGCTGAGACCTTCAGCAAAAGGGACTAGTTCTCAAGGTAATCAGTGGGCCCAGGGGATGGATGGGAACCAACAGGAGTTTGTCATCTTGGTCTTCAAAGAGAGCCTACTGATGAAGGGCCTTAATGAAGAGATGCCCATTGAGACCAGGATAAAAGGAACAGTTATTTATACTGAGAAGCCTTAGGAGAAGGGTGAGTGAAATGAAATAAACCTCAGCACTAGAGTTGAGAGATATGGGTTTTATAGTCCTGGCCCTGCTCCTTAAAAAAGGAGCTGTAAGATCTAGAAAAAAATAATAGCAAAGTTCATTTGGAAAAACAAAAGGTCAAGAATTTCAAGGGGATTAATGAAAAAAAAGGCTGACGATGGTGGACTTGCTGTAC